>JAUMHH010147467.1:0-20240 GCA_032359455.1 Chlamys rubida | reverse complement strand
GATGAGAGGTACCTCTGCGCAATCCTGTTATGACTCTAGCAGCTTCTAAATGAACAGATTCAAGCAGTTGTTTAGATCGTTCCGTGATATATATAGTACAAGTTGCATACCAATAACATGCAGTCGCGTCCTAACTGCCCGTAGTAATGCGTGCGTACAGATTAGTGAAAATCCTATAAATTACAGGAGAAATTATGCGACCATACTTGCTTCAACGTTAATATCTGTTTAAATACATTTGTTCTTGTAGAACTTTTGGTAAGTGTGAACGTAACTATTAACATGCGCTATGGTTATTTTGTTCTTGTTATATTAACTAGTAGTATGTGTTGTAGTTACCTTGGGTACCAGTAGCTTAAATATTAACATGCGCGGTGGTTCTTTTGGTACTTGTTATATTAACTTTTAATATGTGATGTAGGTAACGTCGGTACCAATAACTTAAGTATTAACAGTCGCTGTGGCTATTTAGTACTTGTTATAAGAATATTCATATGTGCTGTAGCTAATTTTGGTACTTACCAAATACACTGCTTCTTAGTGTTGTAGTTGCTTTTGATATTTTGATAAATTGACAATTTTATTAGTTAGTTTTGATACTTATAAATTTATCTATTTGTTGATATGTTCGCGATTTGTGAAGAATTTAGGCAAACAAATTCAATCGAGTTTAAGACCCTTTGTCCTGTTCCTTGTACGTTTTCCAGAGATCATTTATCAAGGTAAGATTATAATCTAAACAAATGCTGAAGTCTTATCAGTTGAGTGTGCTTCAAGAATAATCTGGGTTTGTTTTGTGCAATGGTTATACAGACATACGACGTTTGATAATGACATTTATTATTTTGAAGTAAATTAGTTTTATCGCAAATGCAAATGCAAAATATTGGTGAAATGGTCATGTGATATCGAATATTACATAAGTGACGTCGGTACCACGTGATAACTGTAGTGACGACAAAATTGAGATATGGAATTTCTAACGTGCTGTTTGGTAACTAGAACATATTTGTTTAGAAGCATATGCAGTGAAACACTTCCGGATAAACTATATTTATTATCAGAACCCGGATGTTAAATCTTAATAACTAAGCAAGTCGTTTCCACGGATGTTTGTGGGTAATTTGTTATGGTTTCTCATACGTTACTTTTTTTTTTTTTTTTTTATTGCATTAGAGTCCGATTCTGGCCTTAAGGTTTGGTAAATGTTTCTTTTTTAAAACTTTATAACGTTGTTCAAATAGAATCATTGTGCAAGCAATGTCATAAACGATATTTTTTCAAACACATAAATGATTAGGATGGGGATTTCACCTTTCCATATACATACATGTATATGTTATGTTTTTAACAAGTCTTTTTGAATACTTTCATTTGAGTTGAAATTAAAACAGACAAAAATGATTTCAACACACAAATATTTAATCAAACTCAAAGGAAATAAGGGAAGACAATATAACCTGATTTTTATATTTTTTCATAGTATTTTATATCTCATTTTTGTCATAGAGACAATCCAATAAATTTGCTGATGCAACGACCAATCATAAATTTGAACAATGAGAAAGAGGTATGATTTAGTTATTGAAATATTATAGAAAAAACGATAAACAAAACAACTGTGACCAAGATGACATGTGATATTGATATACGAAGCATATAAAAACACTTATCAATATATGTTACAAACATTGCCGAGGAAGTTGGCTTATGACTTATATTATCAATGTTATCCTTAACGGTCGTCTTCAAAATGGTCTGGCTTTGAAGTGATTTGTATACATCTACGTGTTTTCTGTTTTATTTCTTATAGATAAACGGAGTGTTCTGGAACCCAGGTGTAGTTGGCATATACCAGAGGCAAGACAAACTTTTTAAATATGGACCTGAATTATTTTGCGATTTTATTTACACCTTAATATAAAGTCAATAAATAACAATGTTGATTCATGGATAACTAAACTAATAGATTAACTCGAATCTATGGATATTTAGGCCCCGGTCCAGTTTTTATACTGTATATTCACAACTATTCTAAATGATCACTGTACCTCTGCAAACCAAACCATAAAGAGTTCCACTGTACTTTTGTCATACATACAGTTACCTACCCCTTTGCTTTTGACTCACTGTAGCGCGAACGGGCTCTGTTAAGCATAACGCTCAGTGTGTTAGAGAGAAAAGGTCATGCAATATTTGTTTGTTTTATCTATCTTTATTATTTTGTTCATAAAAGTCCAAGGAATGGTTTCTTTTTCAGAAAGTATTGATCAAAACTCTAGTCATCCCGGGAAAAAATTAAAATGCATAGTTTCAGTTTGAGCAGTGGTACCGAGATCCTTAATTCAATAAATAATCTAACCAAAATATGACATTTGCAGCATATCAATCTAACGTTAAATCGTGTGTTAATGAATACGAGTACACATTTTGCTGTCTAATAAATACTTATGTAAGAACAATTTGTTTAGCAGAAATTTAATAGTATAGAAAATGTATTATATATAGTTTCTGTCTCACCAGGATGAAGTGACTGCTTACTATAGAACGTACCAGTTGTTTGCAAGAGCAGTATCTAACTTCCATACAAAAGTTAGTGAAAACTCATCACCGCAAGGAGGAGGAATTTAACAGTATTAAACTGATTAAATACTTGCTAAGGAAATTCTATATCTTTGGAAATTGGTTGTTAAACTCCACTGAATGTTGCTGATACAAGATATACACCTTGTAAATTAAACAACATAACTACAATAAAACATTTACATTCTCATCTTGGTTTTAATTTCATGCTTCTTCTGTCTGTTATGTATGACGCCATATCAGTTATATAGTTAATATGCATACATAAATAATGTTTCGTCATGCTCTCAAGAAAATTATTTCTTAACAATTTTCAGAATGAAATTCCCCTTCAGCCTGAAGATATCGTAGCGTTCAACAACATAAGGATGACACACAGTCGAAATTCGTTTACTGATGGAAGTGGTGAACGGCATTATCAGGTAAACCTGCATTTTCATAAAAGCCTATGACATGTTTCTGTAATAATATTCACAGGAAAAATAATAGCATGTGAACGTTACTATTTTTACGGAATTTCTCCTCTGAGAGGTTACATGGAAAATGACGCCACATATAGCGTGAGAGGGCACTTTATTCCCTCACCGGTGAACTTATGCCATGGCGCAGCGTCCGTCATCCGTCCGTCATCCGCCCGTCAGCTTTTCCCTTAAAACGCTACTTGTCCTGAACGGCATAGTGGATTTTGACTTGAAGCTTTGGCAAAGGAATCAATTTTGTATACATGGATGGTGTGGGCCCCCTTGGAACAGAGGGGCGGGGGCCAATAAGGGACAATTACGTATTAATTTAAAAGTTTCCTCTCCCCCCTCCACATTGGGACAGAGAGGAGGAGCCCAATATGAGAAATATAGCCACATCTTTAAAATTATGTACGAATGGAGGGATTTCACATGTATATCGAGAAAAATCATTGGGCAATGGGGACTCAATTGTATATAAACAAAGAGGGTGGTAGCAAAGGGGTGGCGCCCACTAAGGGGAACATAGGGATAAATGTTTAAAACCCTTCCTTTTCTGTATGAATTTTTCAACGAAATTTGGTGAAGACCATCCTTGAGCGATGGGGACTCAATTTTGTATAAATGGAGGATCTCCCCCTCAAATACACATTTAGGGGAAATTGAAGTAAAACGTGTTCCTTCAATGGAAATCGAAGGATAACGAAATTGGGTCTAGATCATCCTTGGGCAAAAGGAACTCATTTTTTTAAAGATAAATTGTTGCCACCCTTGGAGCAAGAGCAAGAGGGTGACATAGAGGTATATTTTAAAAATCCTTCTGTACGAATGGAGATATTTCAACCAAATTGGGTCTAGAGCCATCCTTAAGAATAGAGAACTCAAATGGAGGGTATGGTCCCCCTAGGGACAGAGGGGAGGGGCCCAAACATGTAAATAGAGGTAAATCATTCCATACTGAAGAAGGAATCTAAACTAAATTTGAAAAAAGAATATCTTTTGCCCAATAGGATTCAGTGTCTATAAGTCGTGGATTTTCCTCCCCATTGGGGACAGAGGATGAGACAGAGCCAATATTTGAAAACATTTGCAGTATAATATTTTATGCGAATATTTTGCCTTGAATGATTCAATATCCAGGATTGATCGAAAGAAAAAAATCCCTCTAGCTGACTAAGGTAATTCGCCACGTTTGCGTTTGTATACAAATAGAAAGACAATATAACGATCTTTGAAATATATTGTATTTTCTTCGTTTGCAATACGATGGCTTTCCAACGACGCTCATTGAATATAGAGCAAGAGGGTCTGTCTATTTTTGACGATGTTGGTAAAAGTATATTGTTACAAGTTTTTCAAAATCAGTATAATTATCACTCTACAAAATTGCCATGATTCATATCAGCTATGCATTTTATGGCTGACGTGTTGACATTATCATTTTTAGGATTGTAACGTTTGTTACCACTGGTCCTTCCTTGTAGTTAGCTGTTCTATTTATTGAACAAGCATCTACGATATGTACACTTATTTGAACTAAACGCCGAATTTAAATAAATATTCAGATTAAAGTACTTGAATAAAAACGGTAAGTTTAAGTATTGAACAGTTGTTTGTTGGCATTCATGATCAATATGAATGTCAACTGAGCATGGTTAAATCAACTAGCATACTTCATGGAACTTGTCATTTCCAGATGGCTTTAATATAGACTATCAATATCAACTGAAAGTAGTTCGTTTCTTCAATGGCGCTCTACTACTTAGGTGTTTAACATGTTTTTACTTATCTTCTACGTCATGTTTCAGGGCTGCTATCTAAACATCTGTGAATATAAAAGCCGTCTTGTCAGTCTGAAAAGGAAGTACGGCGATTTATCAACCTCCATGCGTGTCGGTAACATGGATTGGATGTAAAACGCGCGGACATTGATTTCACTGACTCAGAGGTGAATGGTTTCAATACATTACTTTGACTTGACAAAAGCCCTTTCCAGTAAAGAGAAAATACATCTGAGACAGAATATAAAATTTGGTTAGAGACACATTAAAAACCACAATTATCAAATATACGTGGTTGTTCGCCCAACCTCGACAGACTATGATAATATTGTTATTAATATTGATATGTACTACATGTATATGTTTGTTGAAAGATACAAGGAATGCATTTCAATACTCGTAAGCAACCATAGACTGCTAAACCACTTCAAATTACGTGGGTAATTCAATCATTTATTGAATAATGAAACAGTCAGTCAGCAGTGTAGCGATCATGCACTATGTCTACTTTTATACGGGTATTTGAACAAGAGTACGTAGAGTACATGACAACGCCCGTTCCCAAATTTGTCGACAAGAGCGCAGTCATTTATTTGTTTCTATGAATAGATAATGTGCAAAATGTAATTTTTTAGAATGTATTCACAAGATAAGTAACCATAGAGATTTAATAAATTTAGAAAGTAACTGCAGACAAGATTTTGGATTAATGAAAGCATACGGGTTGTACTTTCAAGTTGTTTAGTTCATATACATGCAAAGAACTATTTGAATGTACTGAATATTTATGAAGCAGACCTCTGCACAAACTTTCACATATCATACACCTTAATCTTCAGACTCAAAAAGTTGACGAGAACAAGATACACTTTGGTACTTCATGAGGCGATGTCTGTAAAATTTGTATCTACAGGTCAATCGAATACATAGTAGAGAGGGAACATGGGAGTATAACATCTAAAATTGAAACAATTATATTTTTAGATTTGAAAATAGTCCTTTAGATGAATTATGTGAACGGATGATATTTTTTGCCAATATGTTGAATACATTTTGTGACAGCAAAATTGAGGTGTTTGATATGCATTTACAATATGTAACTCTCATAAGATGGCCACCTGTTGGCATGACGGACGGACAACGGATGAAGGGTGATTTGAATAGCTCACCATCTGATTATGATGGGCTAAATATATAACAATAGAATTATCATTCAAAAGTATTTGACCTAGAAATTCAATATATTATTTGCTATTTAACAATATTGATTACTATTGGCATGCAGATGGAAGTATATATGACGCAATATATCCCCGTTACAAATTTGACACTACATATATACTAATATATATTAATTTATATTGAATACGCGAAAACAAATGTATTTTAATACAATAATTAATTATTTTATGTTTTAATACTAAATGCCTTAATATTATTGGCCGTTCTTGTTTTTCATATTTCAACAGGGAAACACAATAAATACGGGAATACTTTTTCCAAGTTGACAACATCAAAGATAGTGTGATATCAGGTTATAATGACAGCTGGGTAAGAGGGTTGAATATAAACACATGCTGATTGACGCCCTGTCATCCCCACTGACCCACATGTTCAACTTCACTAACAAATATCACTGCTCCAAACGCCATTGGACATGATCGATGTATAATAATTTTATTATAATTTGATTATAATGTGTAATTACTCGTAGTAGTAGTAGATGTTTTCTTCCACATCCAACCACTTTCCATGGTCCCATCACATGTGTTCTGGTCCAAAGCACCAAGGAGAAGGAAACTAAAAATAACGTAAAACAAATTGAAAAAAAAATTAAAATGAATAGAATAGAGATTTTGTAAGCCTGTAAAAAGGCTCCTCAAAACTAAAAAAATACCTTGTACTGTAAGGCTGCTTTTTTTCGAGGGGTTTTAATTTAAATATACGAAATAAAATAAAAGACCTGTTTACTCTTTTAACTGCGTAATAACCAATTCAGTATAGTGTTTTAAGTTCTTTTGATAAAATTCTTGTACAATAAATTGCATCATCCCAATATAAAAGAACCCTTTTGATTGCAATTTTGTTACCTAGCAACGCAGTTTGAAATTTAACCTTCAGACAACCGCGATATATAATCTCCGCGAAATTAAACAAATATCCAAGTATTAGGAAGACCCCTTTCAGTGTAGTATTGCAATTTTCAAATAAAAGTATCATTTTTCACTGCATTGAGATATATTAAACTAACTTCGTTGGTTGAAAATTCCATTACTCGGACAAGAACGATGTTATAAAATAACCAATAAGGAAGCATGAAGTATGCGTTTTTGGCTTTGTCCTCGACTGTGATTGAATAAAAGTACGACATCATAAACTTTAGGCCTTGTCACAAAATGTAAAATATTTTGATACATGTATTCTGAAGCCATTGTAACTGGGTTAACGTAATAAGCACAATTTCAATTCCCAAAACTTAATAAGCACACTATTTTCCATTGAATGTTATGCATATTTCACGTGTGTGGAAGAAAAGTACATTTCTACTGGTACTTGCACATTCGAGCATAGGATGTGCATTGAATTACTCTTCCACACTCGTGAAATATAAATGATTTTGAATAAGAAACCATTATATTATCTTCTATATGAATAATTACAATGTGTGTAAAAACACATGTATGTACCAATATTGTTAAAATTACTTGTATCTTTTTGTAATATGGATATCAATAAAGTCGACTTGAACGAGACATAATATACAAGTGTGAAAGTAATATTTCATATTGTATGGTGATACTCAATTTCTGCGGTGATCATGAGAGCAACATTTGATCATGAAGCTTTCTAAGAAGTTTAGAAATATGTAGATTATCGATCAAATTACTATTTGTCTTCGATTTCAGGAAGTATGGAGAAATAATCCGGATTTATTTGTATATGAATCGCAATTTTATTACGAAAATAAAGAAATTGAACCACATTCAAAACTGGAGTTTTAATAATTCAAAATGGAGACCATATATCCACATATATAGATCAAATGCAATTATGATAGACAAATTATTCCAAAAAAACGCCAACAAAATCAAGTAATTTTTACACTCAAAATAAGAAGAAAACGATTATTTATTCAAAAATCAAATGATCAGTTATACGTTTTCACAGCTGGTAAAGCAATGACTTAATTTGCAACCTGTTTAACCAAAATTGTGTAGGAAGGTACGAGAAATACAATGCTAATCAAACAGAAGGACTTCAATAAACACTTTTTTGGATCAATTTTCATTTCATAGAAGAGAAACACGTTTATGAGATAAGATATAAAGTCTTACTACATAATTGTCATTAAATGGTGACAAATAAGAATATTAGTGATAAATGATTGCTTTAATAATATGCAACTTTTTATTACAATACAAACCTCTTCCTGAGCATAGAAATTAGAACTGTATTTGTGGTACATGGCAGCTCCGTTCTTCCAGCGAACCTAAAGACAAAAACAAGTTGACACTGTTATAGTTAAGTACTAGTCTAGTAGATAATAAGTTTGTTAGTATCTTAATACAACAATATATTTAGGCGGCGAAATTAAAAAAAATAGAAAGTTGCTTTCATCTCTCCCAAGAAAGCCATGCCATTAAAAGCGCCCTAGCCAAATTATATTAAACATTATTATTTCATTGTTTGTACTATATAGTAATTCTACGATAAATATGAACACATGGAAGATTTAAATGGAGATCCCTGGAGTACACGGATAACAAGACCAGATGTTTCGGAAAGTTAAGCGTCTTTTCTGCTTCATCGATGACACTTGTCATGTAAATTTAAGTCGAATTAAAGTAATGTCAGGTCCTCATATCGAGAACTTGGGTAAAGACTACAAATTCACAAGGCAATCTAATAAGCATTATCAAAAGCATCGATCCTTCATATAACACAAAGAAATATCGAAATATATCATGCTTATCAATTTCCTATTTTGAGACATATTGCTTCCAGTACAGGGTGTGCAGAGCAAAAAATGTCAGAGTAAATTTCAAATTCTTCTTTACGAAGCAAACTGAAAATGCAACTTACACCAAATGTCTTAAATCTTGGATTTGTGATAAACACCAGTCCATAACATAATAGGTCTTCTTGTCCTTCTTCTTTTTTTGGCAATTGGAAGGAAAAATACATTTAAAAACTAAATTAGAACCACACGGATAACCTTTATGATAATTGAAAATACGAAGACTTAAGCAACCATTTGAAAATCTTTTTGCAGGACAAGAAAGCCAAAATAGATAAGCATTTATTTCACTGCAGCACATGGTCATACACAAAGACAGCCAACTGATTATACAGTGTAATATACCATACTTTATTGCCGAAGCATCTAGTATTTTAATTGTGTTTTGATCACTACCAGTGAAAAAAATATCAAAGAGTCAACAGAACAGGACAAACACAACAACCGAATGGACGCAAAACCAGAATCGAAAGCATTAATCACCAAGTAAGACTGACCATACATTGAAGTCTATTTATTTAACTAAATATGAAAAAATATACAATCATGTTACTTCATGGTTACCTTTATACACTCTTTAACTATTTTTACAAACCAATATTACGGAGTTTATATGATTATGTTTAGTCATTATGTCATTAAGGAAAACGGCAATGTTAAGAATATATATAAATTTGATCATGAAATAGTGAAGCTTACCCAAGTTGCGTACAAATCAAATGACTTCTTTGCAATACTATTAATTTCGTACTGTTAACGACATACACAGCATGCATTACTTACTAGTGATGCAACAACCAACCAGAAATGCCTTGCCCTCTTCCGGAGTACGTGGTCGGTCATGGACCCTGACCTCATAGAATTGATTGAGACCATACTTATATTTGTAATGCGTGTCGTCTTCACAACCGTCCCATTCCACCCATACGCTACCTGAACATATTTAAACGAAAAAGCTGAATGACTACAATAATTCTCAGAAAATATAGTCAACATAGGTAAATACAATAAAAACTCGATATAATGACCCTCTTTCATTTGCCACCTCATTTACAGCAAACATATTTCAATGTCCCTATTCCTTGTTTTTTTTATAAATTCCTTTATAAATTTTGTTAAATTTATCGCAAAACCCTCTATAACGCCAAAATGTCTCTGGACAAATGGTGGTAGTATAATGAAGTTTTATTGTAAATCACGTTTTTCTCATCAGAGGGTACATTATAAATATTTGCAAAATGACTGTGAGGTGTATCCCTAGCTTTACTGGGGGTTAGTAAATAAATGTGAAAGACAATATTTCAAGATATCTAGTATTTGTAACGGACGAAAAGGTCATATGATGCATTGGAATGTTTCCCTTGTTTGTTTTTTTGCATTTAGAAGATAGATGTGTTAATAATTTCTTTAATTCGTATTTCTAGTCATATTTTAAGTAAAAATGTGATTGACTCTGATCAGGAAAATCAAAACAACGAAATAAATGTTATACACTTTTGGAAGTATAAAACTCTCTGGGTAAAATAAAAATATTTCTGAGTGAATGTCTGATTAGATCCGGATAAACACATTTCTAAATGTCACCCTTTTTACAAAAGTAACATGTTTCTTTGTGGGGAGCTCTTTCGAAAGGAAATGACCCATTTCTTAGTTCCTGGAAAAAATCTGTTTATAAAGTGACTCTTTCTTAGTATCACGCTCTTTGGAAAAGAAATTGACAATTTTATTTGTAGCTCTCTGGAAAAGAAAAAACATATTTCTTAGATTGAAAAAGAGGCGTATCACAGTAAAACGTATGAATACCAGTCTTACCATCGTCTTGCCCAATGACGGTCCCGGTCCCCGGGCCACAATGGTGTTCCTTGAATTCATTCTCTCGCCAATGTTCCCCCTGGACAACGCGAGTACCAAGGGGAGGTAAGTCGTCATAAGGGTCTGAATACCTGCCAATTTTGGGACTAGATCTTGCGTAGCCTAACACGTCCGGATTGGCTATAATCTCCTCCATACCTTCCTGTAAAATGTATAACTAACACACTTTAAAAAAAATAATTAAATCTATCAATATTATTCGACATATTATATCTTCATTGTTAAATTCAAATCTCAATATAAGCAAAGGATTATCACGTGTATTTCCAGATTTATCAAATAATATAGCATTTTGAAGTTTACATAGATTTGTGTTCAGTCTCGTGAATTACCGTTTGTCATTTTTGACTACAAGGATATTCCCACGTAAACTGTATTTCGTCTCCATACACCTCAATATAAAAGCAACTATTTCTAAACATTTTCTTCGGGTTGGTAAGTATGGATTATGAAATGTGTCTTGTTACACAATCATTCCTATGTGACGTTTCGATGACTAGTACGGTATGTACTCTGTCACCTTCATCAGACAAATGACTAGTGAAGCATATTTATACAAAGGTGTAAAATGTGTATGAGTTGTCCACATTTGACACCTTTGTTTGCATACGCTCCACTGGTCATTTGTCTAATGAAGGTGACAGAGTACATACCGTACTAGTCATCGAAACGTCACATAAAATCACTTGGTTGAGTAACAAGAAACAAGTGATAATAAAAGCAACTAATCGGAGCATTTACCACTTCTTCGTCAGTAAACGGAAGCTTGGATTGTTTGAGTATGTCGGCAATAAATGATTTTTCCGATACTTGGATACCAGGATGACGGCTCTCAAACAGCAATGCCCAGAGCTAAAATAGGGGGAAAACATATTCATAACAGTCTGGCATATTCATCGCACTGAAGGTTTATTCTTGATTTTATACTTGCATATGGGTTAGTAGGGTTAATATGGTTTCAAGACCTAAGGCCGAAGACCCTATCACCATCCCAATGGAATTCCAGTTTACCGTGGTAAGGATCTAAACGGATAAACACGTGACGACAATAAACAAATAATTATATGGTCTGAAGAGATATTCAATTCGTAAAAATTTACTTAAAAAAATAATGATATACCAACACTAAAATAAACGCGATCGGAAATTACAAAGAAACAACTATATATAGGTTTTCATTGAGGAGGATGGAAGGATAAACATTAGTGATCATGGTTTTAATCAAATAATCAACAATGGTGATAATATTAAACTTACAATTTTACGATGGTATCTTGTGATGTATTGTATTTCGTCTGGCCTAATGACACTCCCTGATGCTCGGTGTGCCAATTTCTCGAGAAATTCCTGTAATAGTAATAGAATAAAACATTAAATGCTTGGAAATATATGTGTTAGTTTCCTTCTTTTATGTCCGTCCTGCTAGTTATACAAAACCAAAATTCAGGGGATGATAAGTCAATATTTTAAAAAATAAAGGAATTTTCAAAAACATATGTTTTCATCCTGTATCGTCATGTCCAACAGTATTGACGGAATATCACCCAACAATTTGTAGTCACATGAACGATTAAATCAAAGGTATACACTGTGTTGTTTGATACGAACTGTCAAGCGTGACATTGAAATATATGATAAATAGTTTTCTAATCAAATACGTGCAATGTTCTGAATAAGATCAATACATTTGGTTGGAAAAATAAATGCTTAGTGTATTTTGAACAAAAACAGGAATTGAAAATTTATTTTCCAAACTTTCGAAAACGTCTGATTCTTTTGTCAAGCAAAGATTGTTAACGACCTGTGTCTCTACTCTAAACCGCTGCAAACAACTCACTAAGCCACAGTGTGCCGAATTAGTAAAGTCAGTTGTCAGAAAGTTTCGAGACATTCGCCAAATAGCACTCTTATACTGCAGGAAACAGAATTTGCTACTAAAACAGCACTTTTTATCAAAGAAGTTATACCTTTGAAACAAAGCAGGGACGACATATTACAAGGCTACACAAGCAATTAAGTAAAGTCAGACCACACTGACATGCTGTGTTGACGTTCGATTGCCATATTATATTAAGCGAGCCAATTTTCATTAAGAAGCATTGGTAGATCTATCGTACAAAGTTAGCTAGGTTACAGGTTAATAATTCAACGTGATGTCCCTCGGCTTGTTATGACATACACGACAGACCTGTACACTAAACATATGATTTTAATTGCTAATAAAAGACAATTGCCCGATATGAATATTCTACGTGTAGTTCAATACGACAGGCCATTTTGGTCTAACTTCACATGTAAAAGGTCGTTTTAAGTATAACATTAAATCAAACGAAATATCACTATGTAAGTACTGGCTAGGTTTGCTTATTTGTCATAATATATATATTAAAAGTCATTGATCCCAATGCAGAAAAAATCATAAAATTACCACACACGTTTGACTTACATAAGTAGGCGACTCATGACTGCACAATGGCACGCAAAATACTTTATGGTTGTTTCTGGCCAGCACATCCATGAGGCGGTACGCCTGTTGCCGGGCATTCTCTCGATTCTTTGTTTACAGAATTCAAATTGTTTATGTTGAAAATAAATGTGGTTGGATTTACGCGGAAAAAAAGTAAGTTTTGATATTAACAGTAATTCCCATGAAACTAATATCCCCGAAGAAGTTAAATGCATCAATATTTTTTCTTGCAAATTAACGCGAACATTAATACACCTCGAAATTAGGATTTATTGTTTATATATGCCATACATGTAACAAAACACATCTTATTCCACAATCATTCAAGTAAAAAATAAAAATTTGTGAAATATGTGATATATTTATCATCACACTTATTTTACTTAGTTCTATGTTAACTATATTTGTATATGAATTTTCAAAATACCATCAATACTTTTTAGTTTTAAAGGTCAAAGAACCATTTTGTTCATCCTTAAATGATGAAAGAAATACTTGCCTTTGAATAATACAATTTATTTACACTGATTTTGCAATTTATCAATGTTTAGATCATAGGATAATTTCATATTGTAATCATTAAAACAGTCAGGAAAATATATTACACGTTTACATACCTGAAATGATTCTGAAGGATCGGATGGGTCTGAGATATTTCCATCGGTTATCAGTATTACCCGTGGTGATATGCGAAGACCATGTTTCTCAAGGGGTTTTTCTTAAACAAAATTCCATGTTCATGTATAAAAGTTGGGAATGGATACAAAGTAAGTTAATACTGATTGAGACGGAACAGAATATTCCCAAAACATGTATTTAATTATTCTGTAAATATTCAATTATATCATTTTGATAATCACTTTCATTTATTATGTTATTTTTCGATCCTTTCTAAATGTTGCACTTGCATTACATACGGCACATATATAAAGAAATAGCATATCATAAGTCCATGCAGTTGATTTTACATTCTACGCATTCTGAATTAATTTCATCTTTCACGTGCATATCATTACCTAGAATGAGCTGTAAAGATTATCTAAGTAATAAATAATATCGCGTTCAATTGTATACTTACTGTTAACCTGCATTGCAGCTTCACACAATCGTATTCCCTTGCATACATCTGCAGGTCCATCTGGTCCACTATTCTCTATTCCGTCTGTTGAAAAAAGTGAATAGATTTGAACACATCATATGCATTTCTTGACATTCTACATGTCTTCGATGTAGTAGAAACATTTCATTGGTTAATAAGCATAAATATTATTGGACGATAGACCTTGTGCATGTACTCATTTTCAACAGAGACTAAAGCTATATCCACTTTGACTAAACCGCTATTTACTTTGTGAAAAGCTTTATCCACTTCTTCTTAAGCCATATTTACTGTATCTAAAATAGTTTTCTCGGATTTTAAAGCTACATATATTAAGTCTAAGTAATGTTCACTGTGTCTAAAACTATATTCAATGGATCCAAAGCTAATTTTACTGTATTTAATGCCATATTCACTGTAACTAATGTTATGTTTAGAGTGTCGAAAGTTATATTCGCGTTGTCTTATGCTACATTGTATATTCACTGTGTTTAAACTAGATTCAGCCAGAAAAAAGATACATCCACTTTGACTAGAACTATATTTACCTTGCTTAAAGCTAAATGCACTTTGACTAGAACTATATTGACCATGCTTAAAGTAAATTATTCACTTTTCTGACGCTGTATTCACTGTATATACAATTATATTCACCTAGTCTTAAGCTATATTGACTAAGTCACGAGCCATATCCACTGTGTCTTAAGCTATATTTACTGTTCCAGATCTGAAACGGGTTCTGTGAGAAGCGACAATTTATTTGGTATAGTGATACCTAAGCAAGTCATCCAGTTGTATTGGTCGTTTGTCAGGTGCTGCCGTATAGTTGTCAAACGTCCAAATGTTACTATGGCAATGTTTTCTTCTAAAACGTCCGAAACACTTTCTTCAACAATACCTGAAAAGTAGGGATACATTTATGAATTATCTAATTCAAACTTATTTAGATATTCGTTAAATTTAAACGTGTTCTGCAAATCTGACATATGTTGCCTAGATACCTTGGATAATTTGTCTTGTTAATGTCATCATTTTTGAGAAATTTCCATCTGGTTTCATGTTACAAGACGCGTCCAGGAGTAGCACTGTGTCTGGTCCAACACCTCGAGCAAGGTCCAACGGAACACCTGTAGTAGAGTCAAAAGGACATATATACAATATGGTCAATCTTCTGTGTTCTGTTTTTATTTCGCTCTCCCACAATGTTGTAAGACAATCTGCAAAAAAGCAATGACTGAGATTGAAATGATTATGCATGTAATGAATGGAGTAGGGCGAGAAGGAGGGAAAAGGTTTGCACTCCGTCCATCCGTCCTTTCGTCCGAACGATATCTACTATACTATTTCATCTGAGTTTCCAGATTTTGTATGCAAGTACATCTTTGGATATTAGATTCCAGAGTATGAAAAGCAGGTCGCTGTGACCTATATTTTGTCCTTTGACCTGATCTTTTAACAAAAGTTTGTCCGGGGCATATTTTATTTCATCTGTAGTAACACGATTTGGTCTGTAGGTACATGCAGTTTGCTGTAACCAATGAATTGACCTTTGACATTAATCTTTTAAAAATATTTTTCGTATTATATTTTCTATACTATTTCACCTGGAGTAACAAGATTCGGTCTATATGTTCATCTCTGTGTTACAAAGATCAGAGTACGAGAAGTAGGTCACTAAGACTTATGGTTTGACTTTTAACCTTAAACTTAACAAATTTTCTGGGGCATATAGTTTATACTTTCTCACCTGAAGTAACCAAATTTGGTATGCCAGTACATCTTGGGATGGTAGAGTGCATAAAAAGAGAAGCAGATCTCTGTCACCAGGATGCTGCTCGATTCGACCACCGGCAAGTAAGCCGGCGGTACCGGCTAATCGGGCAATTCAATCGATTGTGTCAGATACTGCGCTGGTGGGCCACCCGACGTAAGCCGGATCGCCCACCTTCCTGTGACCGGCGCAGACGGCAACAAACATGGCGGATGAATGATAAGATTCTCGCAGTGTGACATAAAAGTTGTGTTCTGTGACTGATTTGTTATGAAAGTAGTTTTAATTGATGGCTTCAAAGATCATATCTGAATCATCTTGTCTCTACATGAACATACACAATCAGCATCTTTTGGGTTATAGAGAAAATAAATCAGTAATATGTCAATCAGAATTGAAATTGTTTGATAAGGAATTATGCTGTCAAGAGGGTGACCGTTTTAAAACTGTCTTTTAGTAACAACATGAAAGACCTTTCACCATGAATCGCTACACATAGGACGAAATCACTTAAATCACGGTCTGTTACCCCAATGTTTAATTCTCAAACAAACTCAGAATAGCGACTCTGAACTTCTAGTTATTAGGCTACGACAATTTGAATATCTTTCTGGAATTTTGATTCTTCTTAACTGTTGCCATTAACTATTAAATCTGTGGCAATTGCAATAGCTCCAGAAGTGGCAGCCATACATTATATCAACCGGTGCGCTCGATTCATTTTTCGGCCGGTTACGTGACCAGCGCAACCGGGCTCACGAATTTCACAGACGATCGAGCAGCACCATATGCTTTGGCCTTTCACCTTGCACTTTGGATTACATCACTTTGGATTACATCAGGATAAACAAAATTTAGTATGCATGTATATCTAATGATGATGGAATGTGGTTTACGAAAAGTCACGGTGATGTACACTTTGACCTATAACCGCAGTCATTTAAAAAGATTTGTCCAAAGCGTATCTTATTTGCTATATGCGTCTGTATATTCCAAGACGACAGAATTAACTGTATCAAAAGCAAGTCATTGTGATCTTTATTTTTGACCTCTAAGAACAATCTTTAGAAAATATTCATATGTTGTATCGGGATATTTTCTCTACAATAGCTAGGCTGATCCTTAGATATGTGTACAGCTCGTCAAATACAGAAATCATTACCGGCGAGAAACAATGGATGGCTTTGTAATACAGCAATATGCCTTGTTCTTATTGCTTTTATCTTATTGTTTACCTTTTTCCAATTCCGCTCTGTATTCCTCACCCATTTCTGTGTCCTGTCTTGACGTGGTTTCATTGTTTATATTTTTAGAATCTTCGGTGTTTTTACTAGCCGTTCGGGACAATTCTAACATCGCCGACGTTAGCATCTGGTTCTGAACTTCCAAAGCAATTGTGTGATCTACTGGATGAGGAAAAATTTAAAGTAAACATTATCGAAAAAATAAACGTAAGGTAGACACTGACGTTAGCTGGCTCACTCTTTCAAATCATCAAACTTTTGGAATATTTTAATAAAGAATAGGAAAAATTAGAAAACTGCCTTAAAACGTAAAGGTCAGTGAATGTGTGTCATTTTGATCGGCTGGTTGAAGAAATAAAGTGTATTGTTTTCATGAATTTCCATATACAGTGTATTGGTATAAATAACAGAAACTTGAAATGTCCTGAAGATTGGATCCAAAATTTAGATTACTTGAATAACCGATTACCGTCTGCTTAAATATTATATTATTAGATAATTAGCAATTTAATTTTTGCCAACTTTACAGCTGATTTTTTAAGCCAAAGATAAGCAAAATGCGGCTATGGAAAATTGAAAAAAACATGCACGATAAGGATATGTATTTGTTGTAAACCAAACGCAATGTTCGTTACGTTCCTTTTTGTCTGTCAAACGAGAGTTACATGTGAATTGGGCATCCTATATCGAACAATATTGATATTCTTTTAATGTCCATAGATCACTTCATATTATAGGAAACTACGGGCAAAATGTCTCTTGTTAAAGATCCCCTTACCACTGTCAAAAACTATACCTAAGTATTGGAAGTTGTTTCTTCCGTCATTACTTTACCATTGATAAATAATTACTGAAAAGAAAAACGATACCTTGTAGGACAGTTGTGAGAAATAACAAATGTGTCTCAAACAAAATATAATCAACAGCAGTGTTCTGAGTGTAAACATTGAACAGGGCTGGACCAGCGTTCGAACTCTAGATTCCCGATTGCCACACTATCGTTCTAACCGATCAAGCTACGTGGTCAATGGGAATATCGTTGCCAAATTAAACTGTGCTACCGTTATATGCAAATGGAAGTTCAGGGGAGATAATTGTCTTTTTGAAACAATGCAGAGCAGTGTGACAGGAATGCTTAAGGCGAATCGTGATGCTATCGGTTTAGTAAGCCGTGGGATTCTGCTATTAACCTCGAGACATATACTTTAGATTAATATGGAATTATGCTGTCAAGAGGGTGACCTTTTAAAATAAATTATCACATCACGACCTTAACGTCGATCAATACGGGTTTATTTATCGGCTACTTTTGCGACTGGTTATGCCACTTCATTGCGTTTTCTCGGGGAAAAAACTCTTATCGTAGCTCTCAGTAAGGTACATTTAGGACGTTGCAAAATTATAATAATAATATAAAACATTTGTTTAGCGGCTATATTATTAGCAAAATTACTCGAAGGCTTTTTGCAGCACATGAATAATAGTGTTCCTACATTGACAGTTATAAATATAGTAGATACAAAAGGCTTACAAATCAGCATCAGGTTAAAAAAGACATTAATCGTCATATGCATATATAGATATATAGGTTTGTGCGCACATGACGTCTGTGCAAAGGAGCTTAAAACGAAAACGTTAAAAGATGTGTCTTTATATCCTTCTTGAATTAAGCTAGAGTTTTTTACTTCCTGGTAGCAAATGGGAAGCTATTCCATAACATGACCGAAACCCTTGCAAAGCACCAGTTTCCGTAGATCACAGTTCGAGATTCGAGTTCAGAATAATTGTAGTCAATTTCTACATGTGTAAAAAGAAATTTAAAATAAATGAAATGTAATAAAGAATAATAGTTAAAAATCATGATTGCAAAGTCAGCATTCCATATTTCTTGTCTCCCATTGAAATACATGGTCGAGTGGGCAGTTGTAGGTTTGTTGTTTGAAACGATCTCCTTTCATACTGTAACAGCTTAGGAATTTTAGAGAAAAACATGACTTACTGGCAAGCTCACTTGCCCGGGGACCCGCTCACTATTTCAGCAACGTCGAGCGTGGTCAGTAGCTAACTGGGTGACCGCCCGGACGTTTAAATACCTTACAGTATCGAAGAAAGCCAAAGCACCCTAAACTGCTAATAGACATTTCTCATTTTGAGGCAGACCTACCACGGATCCAGAGACGGACACCGAGAGTAGTAAAATCAGGGAACATCTCAAAATTATTTTTAATTTCATCTGTATTAATGATTCCTGTCCCCTGCTTGCGACAAAACACTAGAAAGGATCTGTTTGTGCTACTTATCTGCAGTAACACCCCCTGGTTTTCATTACATGATAAAACTCTCTTGGTTGATCTCACCTTACTTGGGTGGTTTTCAGAAAATATTTTTTCAAATTATGGTTTATACTGAAAACAAAGACTCGGTGCATGCTAGAGCTGATCGCAGTAGTATAGGAATCCGAAAATTCACTCCCCTGAAATGATCACTAGAACAGTCTTCTAAGAATAGCATAAAATGATTTTGCCCCCACCCCCCATATTTAAATATTTGGTTGTGTTGCATGCAGAAAATTCCATGAAAGCTGTCGATTTAAAACTAAGTCTAAAATAGCAGAAAACTGAATAAATTTCTACTTTCTTCTGTTGTTATTTTTCAGGAGAATAAACAAGAACATATGTCAATACACTCCTTTTATGGCTAATAGTGTAGCTTATTTAGTGTTTAAACAGATAAAGGAATAATAAAGGTCGCTTCGTCGCCATCACGTTACTGATGTGAAGTAACATTCATAAACGTTACTTTGCCACGATGGGATGCTAATAAACGTCCTTTTGTCCAACCACCTCTATACGAAAATGTGTGGAACGAATACCTTCAGCTTAACGCTATTATAAAAAGACACCGTGTAAGCGTTAAACATTTCTTTCGTAATATGGAAATATCG
>JAUMHH010147456.1:0-20241 GCA_032359455.1 Chlamys rubida | reverse complement strand
TACCTGTGACACTACTGCCGCTGTCTATCATAGATACAACTGTAGTTATACCTGTGACACTACTGCCGCTGTCTATCCAGCAAACAATTGTCAATAACTTGAAGGAAAAGCCAATCCCTGCTAAGGATATTAAAGTGAGGTTGCAAATGAAATCACTGGCTTTATACAAAGGTTTTTCAAAAGTTAGTTATTTGAAAACAAGATTGTCTAAAAAAAAATATGACAAGGATTTCTTGCCGTTAAAGTTATCTTGTTATTTTGGATTGTTTTAACAATTTCAAAGAAAACTTAAGCTATTTCACACTTCCTTATACAAGCTCATACTGAATCATTTGAAACATAAAGTAACATTTTATTCACTAGAATAAATAATTATGTACGTCTTTTATCGAAATGAATAACATTAAGGACTTGAAAGTCAGCTAACTTAAAAAAAATCATGAATTTCTTACATTTGTGTGTTATTATCATGACAGGGGCTGCTATGTTGTGTGCGAGGGAGCTCAGGGTGAGGTGATGATGAAGGAGCTACAAAACGAATGGTAAGTGACAGGCCACTGGACCAGGACCACTCCAGAATCAATGGTCTGGGCGTTGTTTGTCCATGAAAAACATTATTGTGATTACATTAATATCTTTTCTCTCACACCCGATGTAAAAATTCGATTAATTACAAAACAAATTATCCCGATTTTACCAGAATGTTATACACACATTTGTCTTCTGAACATTTTCAAGTTTAGAATATGTACTGATACACTTGTATATATATAAACTGCGGTCTTAATTTTTTTTAAGACAAATAAATGAAATAACATTTCTTTTTACAAATTGTGAAATAACAACACTGAAGCTAGTGATCTTTTTCATGATGTACATTTTTAGGTCGAAGGCTGGCGTATGATTGTAGTGGTGTCGGACATGTATACCTACGTTGTCGTCGGGATGACTCACATTTGTTTGTTGTAGGGTTAGAATATGTAACAGTGTAACAGACTTTGAGGTGGACAGAGCCAAGAATCTTCTGAGGATCAGCATGCTGCTTCATCTTGATGGCTCACATCCTATATGTGAAGACATTGGAAGGTACCTATATACAGAAAAACCTTGATATACTGCCCCTCGTTACATTTGCCACCTCGTTTACCGCCAACATATTTTGATGTCCCTTTTTCGCGTTTTCTAATATTTCCTTTATACTTATCCCTCAATTCATCGTCAAACCCCCTTATAATGCCATTTTTTCCGGGAGAGGGGGAAACGGTGGCAGTGTAACGAGGTCTTGCTGTAGTAGAGTAAATGTGGGAGAAAGGGCAGCTCTGTGAGTCTGAGAGAGAGAACAGGGGGTATTACTCTGTGTGCATCCATCCTTTTGTCTGTCCATTGGCCTGTGTCATTCTTCAGTTTCCATTCAATAACTACCCTTGAAATAGTCTGATTTCATCAAATGGTGCACTCAGTAGAAATTGTGACAGATTTGGTACATCATGAATATTGCTTCTTACTGTTTGGATATGGTGATCTGTATCTCAGTGTAGCTGATGTATTCCATACTTCTTGATGAGTGATAAAGGAAGGGTGCCAATTTAGGCCTTCTGGTGGCTCTCACCGATAAGTTTTATTGACATTATTAATCCTCTAGTTTTTTCGGTCACTTTTATTATTTGCGGCTAAAGTGTTACACAATACATCATAATTATGAAGTAAGTTTTAAAAATAACATGTGGTTTTGTCAAACAAATAGTTGTTTGTGATTTTGGACCCCCACTTTCCCCCCTCTTATATCAGAATGGTCTCCGAGCTGACCTTAATTTCCTGTTATATCATAATGGCATAACCCCAAGGTATATATTTGCAATAAATATGCATATAAAACTTACCTTATTGGTGATAACCACCAGAAGGCCCAAGTTGGCATCCCTCCTTTGTATTTGGAATATTTCATACTTTAATGCAGACCACTGATGTGTTATGTTACTCAATTCTTCCCTACTTTTCATACAATGATACATTTTATAACTGAAATCTTTCATACTATATCAAAAACATTTTTTGTGTAACGATTATCTTCCATACTTTAATTCAGACAAATGGTGTGTTATGTAACTCATATCTTCCACATCTTAATGCAACAAATGGTGTGTTTTTACAAGTAGCTTGTGTCTTCCATACTCCAATACAGACAAATGATTAAGGTAACTCATACCTTCCATACTCCAATACAGACAAATGATTTAGGTAACTCATACCTTCCATACTCCAATACAGACAAATGATTAAGGTAACTCATACCTTCCATACTCCAATACAGACAAATGATTAAGGTAACTCATACCTTCCATAATTCAATACAAACCAACACTGTGTTAAGCTGCTTGTGTCTTCCATACTTGCAGACAAATGCTGTGTTATGGCCGCAGATTGGACCTGGCCGAGTTGGAAGCCAGGATAATGGTGAGTAAAAGTAGATTTAGATAAATCTTGTAGTGATCATCTCTGGGCCAAGGGAATTCTATTTTGTATAAAGGAAGGTGCACATAGTTACCGAGGGGTTTGGTTCCAATAGGGATGATTCTTAAATACTTGGCCAAGGTGATTCCATTTGTATAAATGAAGATAGTTGCAACCAAGGATAGGGCAAAGGGGTGTTTCTGAGAGGGGAAATATGCATATATTTAAAAGACTTCTCCTAAAAGAATTGGTTGATGTATTTGCATCTCTGGGTCAAAAGGATTAATGTTTGTATAAATCTAGGTGTAAGCTTAGGGGATAGACTGAGCAGTAGGCTGAAATAGAGGAAACGATTGTGAATCTGATGAAAGATTTTAAAATTTCTCTTTTCTTGTGCAGTACAAAAACAAGTATTTCAGAGTTAATTGAATATTACTGAATTACTTCATTTTTGGCATATTCTCACCTTAGGTATTTTAATTTTTCCATTAGAAATACGTGTCTGAGAAAAAAAAGATGAGCTATTTTTTAAACCCATGTACCCCTTTTATAGTATGCTAGGTTAACCTAGGAGAGTTGCCTTGTTGGCTTGAAATCTTCTGGTACTGGTGTCTGTATTCCTGTTAACTTATTTATAAGGAGAATGCGTTATGTTTCAGGGTGTAACTGCAGAGGATCTCAAGAGGGTGTGTACAGAATACATCTACAACATGTGTCCTGCTGTTGCAGCAGTAGGTAAGTAATCGCCGACATCACACTGATCCACTCTACACAGTCCACTATAAATCTGGTGACGTCACACTGATCCGCTCTACATAGTCCACTATAAATCTGGTGACGTCACACTGATCCGCTCTACTTACTGCTGGTCCTAGTCCACTATAAATCTGGTGACGTCGCACTGATCCGCTCTACATAGTCCACTATAAATCTGGTGACGTCACACTGATCCGCTCTACTTACTGCTGGTCACAGTCCAATATAAATCACTGACGAACAGTTTCAATTGAACACTTGATTTTCCTGACATTTCTGTACAAATTTCTGAGGATATTAATATTCCACATAAACAGAAATGAACGTCGTACAAAGGTTCATTAGAAGGACTGTACTGGAGTATGTTAACTTTGATGCGTTTCCTAACATGTTTGTTTTACCCCTTAGGTCCTGTGGAAGGGCTACCCGACTACGACAGAATTCGCTCCCAGATGTACAAGTTGAGGATGTAAGGGCGAAATGACAATAGTGTTGAAAAGACAATGACATCAAACTGATCCATAAATGATCAAAGGAAGTGTGGACTTAACCACAGAGAACTGATGATAGCCGCCTTCTCCTCAGTCATCTGTGGTAGATTATGAAGATCTTGAGTGTGATAGTTGTTATGGTGATTAAATGTATTTAAAACTTTTATGAAGGAGTTTTTGTGCTTTTGTATACCTAATAATGAACATCGAACAGCAAAGACACTGCTTAAATAAGTTCAGAAAATGGAAACTTCCACAGTGCAATACTCAACTTCACTAAAATCAGTTAACATATATCGTATACCAAGAATTTTTTGCGTAGTAAAATAATCAACCTTCACCAGTAAAATCCATGTTATGCCAGTTAATTCAGCGTTCACCTGTAGTGGCCGAATGAAGTATGCTGTGTATTTATATTTACTGTTAGGATGAATTCACCGTCATTACAAAGGGTGAAAAGGGCGAAAGTTTCAAATGTGGCGAAAATTTAATGGTACAGTTAGGTCTCTGTACTGTGTACTACACTAAGTCGGTAAACATTTGTGTAGAACTGTAGGCAATGTACAGAAGTTGTGTCATTTACGTTCATTGTACCTTATATGGGTGGTGAACAGCAGTCGTATTCATAGGTAAAAGTCATTATACTTCAGGAGGGAATGGGCAATATACAGCAGTGATAAAGGTAAGGTCATTATACCATCGAGAATGGGCAATACAGGGAAGCTGTATCATAGGTAAGGTCATTGTACCTTTGGCAATACACAGCAGTCGTATCATAGGTAAGGTCATTATACCTTAGGTTAGAATAGGTGATACACAGCAGTCGTATCATAGGTAAAGGTCATTATACCATAGGTTAAAATGGGCGGTACACAGCAGTCGTATCAAAGGTAGGTCATTGGAATGTATAGGACATTGTGTATAAGTAATTATACTGTTTTGTCACATTTGAGATAAATTGCAGTCATATTACATGTATAGGTGATTGTACCGTTTATCGGCTTTAAAATGAGGCAACCAAACATCAATGTCAAATGAGATCAGAAAAATAACTGAACTATAGTCTACAATTCAATAATTTTTAATTTTTCATATTTTTCTATAAAAACAGACGTTCCTGTATAAGATGTACAGGGCCCTCATCAAATGAGCACATTTATAAAACTGTACATTTGTGTATACAATATTTGATGTAATCCTCTGACAAGTATCGCACAATAATAAATTACACCATTCTCACATGGGTTTATATGGTTACATATATATAAATGTGTGACAACATTTCTTCATACAAACTGAAAAGTCCTTTTGTTCCACATGTACAAATATAGCGTTATATATATATAATGCATTAAAAATTCTCATACGTCACTTCATCACAGACAAGCATTTAAAAGGCAATTTATTACATTGTGCAAAATGTATAAAAAAAGAAGAAGAATTGTACCGACGGATTCACACATCTGATAAATGATAATCACAAAGCTCCTTACGTCAGAGTACAATATAATGTATTAATATACAGAGTTCAATTCTGTGTATTAACTCATTCACCCCTGAAGACACATTTGAACTCTTCCAATTCAAAGGTTGGAATAGTTCATTATGAAATTCCAGGGGTGAATGAGTTCAATTTGAATGGAATTCACCAGTAAGGTTCTATAGGATATATGACCAAGTTTTGAACCGATTCTCTTCATGTGGGACACTAGTACATTTATTGCGTCGTAACATTTTTTTATTTTTATACGTTAATACTGATCATGATCTGGAATGAAAAAACGAGTAATGTGCCTTTTCCCCCCTTATATTACCATAGTAAAATATATACAGGTAGAACTGAAGTCTTGGGATATCAAACACATTACAAAATACCAATACTACTGGACACAAAATAATCGTAAACATGTAAAGAAGCAAGAAAAGTTGTGATGTTTAAATTTGCATAATTGTCCTAATGTGGATTTCTAAAAGTGTAGAAAATTATATAAAGTCACACAACCTGGAAATGGATGAATTATATTAATAGATATTCGATCAGATACAATCACAATATGGCCGCTATATTTTTGCTCGCTACAAACCAACAGTTGAATTATATTGCAATTGCAAAACCTGAATTAAATAAAGCACCGAAAAGATTCCTTGCTGTATTAACATGGCACTGGATTGTATCAAAAATACAGATACAAAGTACAGATCGATATGAAATGATGATAACAATCCTCACTGTTGTATATTACTATTGTAATGGACCCCAAATCTTTGCTATGAAGTGTGCAATAATTCAAAGAAATCAAAGCTGCTGCTTCACATTTTGGCTATTTTTTCTTTTTCTTTTTAATTTACGAACCTAATTGTCATTTTTTTTTAGTAATTAGTTAATGTTTTCTGACTTTTAGTAATGGTTAGGTACTCATTTTGTCTTTCCATTCACTATATATCCTCATGAAATATATACAAGACTAGCATGACCCTGGACAATACAGATTAAATACTGAGCACACACAAATAAGTCCTCAACACCGGACTGTCTTTATTACTACATTTTACTTCCCTAATCAGACGGGAAACTTCACACAATCACATCCTTTTTCACGCTATAGTTCGTTACAGCTACAGTTAATATGTTTCACACAGTTTTAAGGTTAAGTGACACAAAGGTGTTCAGACTTAACCTACACAAAATATTATATAATCGTACATTTTGTCATATATATATCAAATATGTATATATGGATTTCATTTCTCCTAATTTGTAGATACAGTGTATATTTTATTCGGAGTGATTATGCACGACTTTGTAAAATGACGATATTTATGATGAAGATGAAATAAAATGAAGATGAGGTGGCCGTGACAATGGATACAAAATCAGATGACGATGAAAAATAAGATGAGCAGCCATATTTGGGACAGCTTGAGATCAAGATATTGTAACTGGATGATCACATATTAGTCCACGTCTGTAAATGCATAATCCTCTTCAGTTACTTTGGCAACAGATCAAGTTACTATGGTGATTTTCAATCATGCAGACATGCACTGTCATACGGAGGTTTCGTGGCTGCACCTGTAGGGGAGGAAACAAGACACCAGATGTACAACAAAGTATCATGCAACATGCTAGGTGCAATGTTCTGACCAACCATACATAAAACTGTACAACACAATAGTTGTGTGTCCTGTATGTTCACAATACTTGTGTGTCCTGTATGTACACGATACTTGTGTATCAGGTTTGTTCACGATACTTGTGTGTCCTGTATGTTCACAATACTTGTGTGTCCTGTATGTTCACGATACTTGTGTGTCCTGTATGTACACGATACTTGTGTGTCATGTATGTACACGATACTTGTGTATCATGTATGTTCACGATACTTGTGTGTCCTGTATGTTCACAATACTTGTGTGTCCTGTATGTTCACAATACTTGTGTGTCCTGTATGTACACGATACTTGTGTGTCCTGTATGTTCACAATACTTGTGTGTTTACTGTCATGTATATTCACCATACTTGTGTGTCCTGTATGATTCACCATACTTGTGTGTCCTGTATGATTCACCATACTTGTGTGTCCTGTATGTTCCCGATACTTGTATGCCTAATGTATGTACTTGTCCCGTATGTCAATGATACTTGTGTCTTGTGTCTATGTGATATATGTATTATGTACCCATCTACAACAATAGCTTACAGTGGAAGCTTGCTTATAACTCAACTTTCAAAATTAAGAATACCACATTTCTCTCTATGCATGTGTTCTGATTTTAAATAAGCATCAAATTATGAATTCTGGTCAACATTTACAGATTTACTTCTAGTAATATGAGACACTGAAATATAGTATACTAATGTAGCAGTGTGTATTCAATACCTATTATCAATTTGACAAATACTGTTCTGATTAGTTATTCCAACCAGTAGTACTGTATATTTTATTTTTGGTTTGATATTGTTCAACATCCTATGAACAGCTAAGGTAGTTTAAGGAGGTGCCTCTGTGTGTGTTTTAAGGAGGTGCCTCTGTGTGTGTTTTAAGGAGGTGCCTCTGTGTGTGTTTTAAGGAGGTGCCTCTGATTGTGTAATGTATGTGTACATGTGTGAATGTCAGCTGGAGACGAAGTAATGCGAGACACTGTATGGTATTGTATTTGAACAGTGTGTTCTGATTAATCATTCAAATCAATAGGTATTTATAATCAGGATCCAGTACAACATGAAAGGATAATAGAAGTATACAACAAGTGTGGAATACAGGACACACAACATCCAATCACCATCTCACCTTTCCCAAACAGTATAAACATGCTCCCAAATAGTGATGCTTAAAACAGTTGTAAAATACAACAAATATACTAACAAAATACACCAAAAAGGTGCAACAAAATGTGCAAAGTGCAACAATGAACAAGACAAAATATCAAATTTAAAGCAAAACAAAAACGCATTTACATATGAATGGTGAAATAAATATAGGTCAAGCTTCAGTGAAATATAGCACAAAGCTTCATCATCTTTCAACCTAAACATGAAGGCTATTTATATGTGGTTATGGCTCCTGTCCTGTGACCTTCACCAAGTGACCTTCAATGTCCTGTGACCTTCACCAAGTGACCTTCAATGTACCGGGCAGAACATTATGTTTGGATATTAAACTAAATTATCACCATTACATTTCTTGATTCACGACAAATGATATTTGCACAGAATACCTCGCCCGAGTAAAATATCCGACGTCCAAGACCTTTACCGTCGCAGACAATCTTAGTTTCTGGGCACTTACTCTGAATCTGAGGATATACTGCCATTATGAGTAAGGACCTGCACCTTGACGCGAGGGTCTGGAGGGGGGTGGAATGGTCCGTGAGTGTTACTACTGCTCGAGTCATTCAACAGACTGTCTGTCCGCACAGGCGGCATTATATAATCCCTGTGACTAGCTGTTACAACAGAAAAGTAGGCTATAAAAGTCTGCGACTAGCTTTGATGAGGTGAAATTCAACCCCAACGTTGTACTGGCTACATGTAAATGTCTATGAATATCTTCTGGTAATTTCTTACACTTTCAAATCAATTTCATTTCCTTTACAAATAATTCCAATCCCCGTTTTCTTAATAATGACATTCAGAGACATTTACTGTATTCAAATGGTATGTAGCTGAAAACTTATAGAAATTAATTTATAATAATAGGCATAATTCAGAGATGATTCCAGATTCAGTTTAATCAAGTTTTTCTCTTCCCCCCCCCAAAAAATTTTAAGCAAGTTATTCTTTTCTTTCAGACTTAAATATTTTGGGTAGTTTATTTTTCATATAGTAGTGTGAAATAAAAATATATAAATTTCAATTTCAAAGATCCTTCTCTGGAATGAACTCTGCATTATATACAGTACATACAGTTTAACTTTGTCCACAGTACTTGGAATGTGCTTTTGGTTCAAAATTATTACATTAATATTTTATAGTACATTTCTTTGATTATTCGGTCAAAATAACGACAATCTGTCACAAAGTTAAACTGTATGTTATATAAAATAAGCTGGAAGCACACAGATGAGCAATAAGAAAATTAAATTCACAAATTAAACCGTCCAGCAATGACCTCTCCAAACCGAACAACAAACATGCCAACAGGAAGCAGGGAAATAGGTGGGGAAATCTTACAAGAATGATTTTTGAGATGGTTGATAGAAATTTTTCAAATTAATGCTTAATTAGGCCTCACTGACACCTGTGTACACGTGTGATGAAATGTAGACATGCAGTGTACGACCAGTATGGTTCCAATATATAGCGCCATGCTATTCACACAAAATACAGGACATCACTGGCAGTGCTATGGAATGTTCTAGAACATGAAACTTTTAACTTGGTTATACAATTTATAAAAAGACAACCATAATATTGACTAGAAAGTAGAAATATGTGATATATTTTTCAATACATCACAAATTCGTGATAAAATGAACATTTAGGGTGCAACATGATATTTAGCCAACCCTCAAAGTTGTTCTACCTAGGTAGCAGTCAATTTGGGAATACACTTAGCCATATTAGCCGATATTTTATGGACAAAACCAGCCTAAAGACTAAATACCACTGGCAGTTAATGAAGGTGATGTGAACAAATGTTTGATGGTTTTGTTAAGTTTATTTAATCGTATGTAAAAATTGTTTTAAACTTGTGTATCTATCAGAAAATGTGTCCATGATTAATATATTGTTAATCACTGTTAATTCTCAGGTTATATACACATTATTATAATCAAATACTGGTGAAATGTGTAAATACATGTTATATATATACATTTTATTTTTATATACAGTCAGATTAATAGAAACTTTACAGAAACACTTATTTACAAAATAATTATATGCACAATATTTTTGTAATAAATCATTTCACAACCAAATGGTAGGATTATATATTGTATATCTTTGTACAGCGAGAGATCATACACCTCTTTAATTGTAAAAAGTATTTCGGGAAAAAAAAGGCATTTTGGTAAAGTCATTCTAAACCATGAAATGTATGTACAAATACTGAAATCACTGCCTTAAATGTAGCCAGAGGCAGGTATAAAGCTGATTGTCAAACTTACTAAGGAGGGGTTCTATATTAACAACATGACAAATGACAACTTCATGATGTTGAAAAAGAATATTGGAAAATGTAGTAAATATGATAAATATACAGCTATATTGAGGATGAGAACAACCCAATGGAGATGAAGATACAATTTGGTTATCTCAGCATCATCCCCATCTTTACATAATTGGCAGCCTTTTTACTACCTTGTAGTTCCTGTGCCGGCAGTGTAACGTCCGGTGGTACACTGGACATGGTCACTTGGTCCGACTGGCGGTAGTCTTCCGACTCGGTGAACTGGAAACCCGACAGGTTCGGGTCACCCGGCCAGTGGCCATATTGGTTCTGTTGTTGTTGTATTTGGTTGTACAGTGGTGGTGGGTTGACTGTGAACAAAACACAATGAATTTGCAACAGTGAGAAGCTATGGGCAGAAAACACTGTAACAAGAGGCACAAGGGGCCTGTACCACTGACCTATTATTTAATGTTGTTGCCAAAATATAATGAACTGTCGCCCAGTCAAACTGTCGCAGTACGCTGGTAAAATCAGTATTCACTAGGTGTTAATTTCACATTTGATTGATTGCTACGTTTATTATGTTGTTTACTAATACTGGCTCTTATGATAAATTTGTCCTCATTACCAAGGGCAAAAAATTAAAGGCGAAGGTGGAACTGCGGCAAAAATTTCCCAGTTTATACAGTACACGACGAACATAAATCTAGGCTTTGTAGTTTTCAAAAAGTTCTTTGACATTTAAACCTATCCGACTTGTAGTCATTTGACCTCGAAAGTGGACAAGGGTCATTTATCTCAACAGATTTAATAATCCTTCATCACAGGACATCTGCTGTAAACATGTGGATATCCATCAGGAAAATAAGGCTCCCTATATATCTTACTTGTATTGGCATTGTTTTTCTGTTTTTCTGCGTCATCCATTTCTTTCTTTTTCTTTCGTGCTTGTTCTTTAGCTTCCTCTGTTGACAGTAAACATTTGAACTGGTGATATTCTTATACATTAACCATTAATTCATTCACCCCTGATATTTCATAATGAACTATTCCAACCTTTGAATTGGAAGGGTTCAAAGGTGTCTTCAGGGGTGAGTGAATGAGTTAATTAAAATCTGTTTTTCAGAACATATTTGAGGTATTTGTATCAGGCCATGGTGTATTTCAGTGCATCAAAACCTTTCTGAACTGAATTAAACATCAGGACCAATACGCAGACCAATACGCAGACCAATACGGCAACGCATTCCAATACACAAGTTTTTGGAATTAAATATGGCCACCTTATACACAATGATCACAAAAATAAACATGATATTCCTGACCTAGACGCATGTCTTAAAACTGATTTTATATCTTCTAGAGTTGATTGACTATATACAGTTTCAGTTAGCAGGTGATACACACAAGAAACCCTATAGAGAAGTCCCCAATATTTCACTGGCACTAGACTTATACCCTTTAAATCAAAAGAGGTGACGGTCTCTGGCACCACCAAGCATTCAGTGCTGAGGTGGATCTTACAAGTAATCCACAACACACTATCAAAGAACCATGACTTTACGCTACCTAATTCAGTCAGAATAGGCACCTGGCTATCAGTCTCTCACATATACTTATATACACAACAGTTTCTTCAACATACACAACAGTTTCTTCAATATACCCAGCAGTGCCTTATATATACTGGCCAGTGTCTCAAATATACACAACAGTGTCTTATAAATATACCAGACAATATCTTAATTATATTGAAACCGTTTCATAATATGTAACTAGCTGTGTCTTATCTATTCCTTCTGTATGTTGAAATGTCAACTCACCAACTTTCTGATTTAGTGGCATTTCTTTCTCCCATGTAAAAGCAACGTCGTCTTCGTCATCTGAGGAGTGACTGGACGCCAGACTGAGGCTAGCACGGCCCACTGACCCGTCACTGTCAGAGTCCGAGTCGTTCCCTGAGCGTTTGTTTGGGCCGTCCATGTGATCAGTAGCTGGAAGGAAGGAAGGAGTAGAATTTGTTAGGAATTCCCTCTAAAAGCAAATCAAAATAGTTAGGAATTCCCTCTAACAGCCAATCAAAATAGTTTGGAATTCCCTCTAACATCCAATCAAAATAGTTTGGAATTCCCTCTAAGACCAATCAAAATTGTTAGGAATTCTCTCGAACAGTCCATCAAAATAGTTTGGAATTCCCTCTAACAGCCAATCAAAATAGTTAGGAATTCCCTCGAACAGTCCATCAAAATAGTTAGGAATTCCCTCTAACAGCCAATCAAAAGTTTAATACATAAAAAATCCAAAACAATTAATGTTAAAAATATATTGATAAAACTTAGATATTCTACCACCATGCATTTTGTAACAAATTTTGGAGTAAGAAAAAGAGATGAACATGAGGAAAGGGAGGTCATGCAATAAGACAATATAAACTAAGAAAATTCTGCAAAAGCAGGTAGAATGTGCGAGATAAAAGCAGGGGATGCCAATGACCAGTTAATAGCTATCAGCTGTCTAGTCTGAATTAAAACTATACTTAGTTCTGTGAATGAATTCTACCTATATTAAAATGTGCCTTAAAAAATAATAGGAAGATAACTAATTCCCTCTCATAGCAAATTAACACAAAATACTGCAAGTCTTAGGAATATTCGAGCAAAGTACTTGCGTCTCATAAAAACCTGGATGAGACTGCCTAGATTAGCTGATTAGTGGATTATAGACAGAGGACACTGCAACACCAACACGACTTACTGCCGTTTGGTCTTTTTTCGTGATAAGCCTTGAGGTCGTATCCATAGGGCGGGATGCCAGCATTAGGGGGATACAAGCTTTCGGAGGGGACGTGGCCGGAGGTAGAGGTACTGGTACTACGTAGATAGTCCTCACCCTTGTACAGACCTCCAGAACTCTTACTGGTCGACCGACTTGTCGTCGACGTCGTAGAAATCCCAACGTTCATCGTCCGGTTAAGACAACCCTCCATGGAATTGTCTGTGCGATAGGCCAGTGCAGATCTCTGTAAGAAATAGCACATTTGTTTACATCTGTATCTTTATTAAAATTAAATGCACTTCTGTGCTAACAGCACACATTTCGTTAAAATTACAGGTACTCAACATAATTGTAACTCGATTCAGCCTCCAATAGAAGTTTCTAAACAGTATATGTCACTTTTGATTTCCAGGAAAATGAATTTTTAATGATAATAATTTTGACTTTTGTCATGGAAAAGTTATTCAACTTGTGTACACATGTATGTAAATTTATGAGTTTTCCTGATGATATAATAATTGGTTTTCATTTACACCACTGACAAGCATGCAAGTGTAAGATAATTCTAGTTATTAATTATGTGTCTTAGTCTGTATTTCACCTGCTAATTATGATAAGACTTTTATTCACATGCTAATATGTTCACTCTCAGTATTTATTATGATCAATCCAAACACTTTCTGTCATTAAGCACCCTTTCCTTAATGTCCCTCCCCCATTTTTCTAGTAAGCACACCAGACATTCAACCTGGCTGAGTGTATGTGTTAGTGACAGTAAACATGGACAGTACCGAGCTTCGGGTGCCACCAAGGTTCTCCGCCATTTCCATTTTCTTTCCCTGACATTTATACCATTGCTTCTTTAGTTGAAGCCGCACCTGTTAAAGAACACAATGCACATGCTTCATTCACAGTCCAAGTAGAAGATTCGGTGAGGGAATCATAATGCAGATACAAGCTCAAGTCATGTTATATCAGTTAAATCATCATGCTTTCAGGGACTTCATGCAAAGGAAACGTGATGCAATTAGGACATATACAGTACAAACTCCAGGGGACATAACTCTACAGTAAAAACGTTGTTATAACAAACCCCAGGGGACATAACTCCACATTAAAGCATTGTTTAAAACAAACCCCAGGGGACATAACTCTACAGTAAAACATTGTTTATAACAAACTGCAGGGGACATAACTCTACAGTAACGCATTGTTTATAACAAACTGCAGGGGACATAACTCTACAGTAACGCATTGTTTATAACAAACCCCCAGGGGACATAACTCTACAGTAAAGCATTGTTTAAAACAAACTGCAGGGGACATAACTCTACAGTAAAACATTGTTTATAACAAACCCCCAGGGGACATAACTCTACAGTAAAGCATTGTTTAAAACAAACTCAAGGGGACATAACTCTACAGTAAAACATCGTTTATAACAAATCCCCAAGGTACAGTTAAACACAGTCATAACAGACCCTAGGGGACAAATCTACACAGAAAATCAGGTTTAATACAAACCACACGGGACAATTACAGGAAAACATGGTAATAACAAAGGCCAGGGAACATAATGCTACAGGTAGCTAACTACAAAGAACAGAATTTCACTATAGAAATGTCACTATGGAAAAAGAAATTGATAGACGACTATGGTGTCCATTAGACCATTCCTTGAATGAGGATATAAATATTATTATTTGTTACAAGCAACAATTAGCAATAAGTGTGATAGTAGTATACACACGATGTCATTTAAACTTTTCAAAGTTCATTCATTGTTAATCTTAGCTTTTATCATTTTCAGGCTAAATTTCATACAATCAGCCTCTTTACACTGTTTATTATTTAAATCTGCACATTAAGACCAATTGACTCTTGTTTTTGCAGACTATCTGTTTTAAGATTTATTTTTACAGTGTCACATTTCCCCCTTACCTTTTTATCACCCACAATATAAGCCACGAATATGAATCCTCCCTCAGCCAATGAAAAGATGGCGTAGGCGTAGTGAAGGGGCACCATGTTGTAGTTAACGGAGACAAGTCCCAGTATCCAGGTGACGCCTAGCAACAGGAGGATGGCCAGGCCACAGAATAAACGGGCCCTGAAAATCAAATGTACGCAAGTTAGTTTCAGTGACGACATTACAACATTGTACACCGGACGATATTGAACTTAATTGAGATTTACTTCCGCTTTTTTTATTAATATATTCATATCTTGATGTCAGTATGTACAGGGTTTATTTACATATGTCAAACATTACATTAGAAGGTAAAATGAATCTCTAAAAAAGGTTCTACTGAGTTTGTCTCTACAAATGAAAAACATAGTGTTTCAAACCTCGTGAAATCTAACTTGAATAACTCACCTGAATCCGACAATGTCGTTGACATGGATTTTTTCTCTAAAACTAGCCTTCAGAGCTAGTATAAACGTAAGGATGATAACCTGCAATAAACCAAATTGTATGGATTAATATTTTAAGACATGTAGGACGCAGTGAAATATATCTAGGGGATAAGAGTAGGCATCAGGATTTTTAGAACTTCTTTGCCATTTCCCACTCTGAGCTGTCGCAGCTAAACCAGACTAAATTTGCACACTAGGCTCTTTCAAAAACATCACCCATTGTAAAAGTTCCTTTTCCAATAGTGTTCTTTCTGTGTTGAATTGGCACTATTGTGGAAGAGCTTTAACCCCTACATATTCAAACTGGACTTGCCTATTCATTGATTTGGTATAGTTCAAATGTGACTTTAGGGGTGAATGGGTTAAAGCTAAATTGTTTTTATAAAGTTTAAAAAGAATTCTTATGTGAAAGTGTGGCCCCCTTAAAGACAGCATATTCATGTCTGTAGTGCCATACTTACCAGCACTCCAAATACAACAGGCCCAGCAAAGCTCCAAATAAATGATTGGGCCATGTCCAGCCAACAACTGCAAAATTATAAACCAACATGGTTAAGTCAACAACTATAGCTCTAAGTTAAAAATAATAGTCCTGTGTCCCGCCAAATTCTTCTTTTAGATCAAAATTTGCAAGAATTCTTTGGGAACCTCAGAAATTTTTTCCGTTTAAGTCTCGGCCATTAAGTCATAACCTATGTAAGTTGAGGTAAAATCTAGGGTTTCCTCCGTGCATTTTTAGATTATTTCATATCTAAATAACTTGCTTATTTCATTAAATTTTTTATAGCAATTTTCAGAATAAAAGGATACTTTATTTTTAAATTGTATCTTATGGCACATTTTCTGCTTAGTGCTGATAAGGTTTTCCTTATAGAGGCATTATGGAAATGTTACACTTCAATACTTACAACTGGGAGCCGCCGTATCCGTCTGTGTACAGCCCAACAGACAGCCCGACGATGATACCAGGTATAACTGTAAATAAAACACGCCAAATAAATGCATTTTCAATTTTAACAGAATGACATAAAAAGGTACAAATACCATACTTTTGTCAGCAAATAAATAAAAGAGAGAAAAGTCTACATCATTGTAATCTGAAAATATCTGTATAGCTCTCTACAGCGCACTCAAAAGTTGGCAAAAAAAAATGCTAATAAAAGAGCTAACATTTTCAGATCCTAATAATAAAGTACCATTAATTTTGATTTGATGAGCATTAGGTTTCAACTAGCTGTCTTTTACCACAATCAATTTCCTACCAATAACAGCAATTTTCCTTAACAACACCAAGTAAATAATACAGAGTAACGGATTAGTTACAATCAATTTCCTACCAATAACAGCAATTTTCCTTAACAACACCAAGTAAATGATACAGAGTAACGGATTAGTTGTTAATGCATACCATATCCAATAAGATAGTAGAACTTCATGGAGCCGTAGTTTATGTCCCGGATCTCGGTGAGCCGGCGGTATAGGTGTAACATCTCGACAAACAGCCAGGAGAATGCCGCCAGGTAAAAGTAGTGTAGCGATATGGACACCAACCGACAAAACAGCTGCAACACAGATAAATGTTCAATTTTGAGTAAATTTATGGATTTAATTAAATGATTTAATTTTGTTTTGACGAAACACAGTATTACTAAAGATTCTATTTAAGCTGCGGTATTCTAAAACAGAAGGCTCACCTCTGGTTCCGTCCTGTACACGCCCGTGATGAACGCCAGGTCGGATATGAAGATGGTGAACACAAGGTTGATGAGGATACTGTTGGCGTTACTCTGGAGGTGTTTGAAGCACATGAAGATGAAGAATGCCACAAACAGGCAGATCAGTGTTATTCCTATGGCGATGAAGCTGATAACCTCCAAGGAAATGGCACCCTTGGCAACATACTGTTAAGTAGAATGACAAATGGGAAATTAGTCAAGGCAACATCAGAACATCCGCAACATCATTTCTTTATAATGCTTTGATTGTACGAATAAAAAGTATCACTTTTCTCTTATGAGAACAAACTGATGACAATTGTTTGCAGAAAATTGAAAATTATCAAATTTAAAAGACCAACTTCTGAAATTTATATGTAATTGGTTATTTTGTTCTTCATTCCACAAAAATAAATTGACAAAATGAACAAATACCTCAGAGTCTGCAACATCCATGAGGACACCGAATGAGGTCATGTGATCACATGAGCATTCTATGAATTTCTGCAGTAGAGCAGGATCACTTCCTTCCAGGATTTCCCTCTCATAGCGGTCAGTTATCTCACAGCCACTGGTGGACCATTCACCAACATATCTAACAAGATCAAACAAAGTCATAAGGAAAGGCCGAAGTAGCAGACGCGTAACAATGTCATTCGAAAAGGCTAAAGTATGAGATAACTGTCAGAGTCACTTCAACATTACGAAAGGTAGAATTAAAAATAAAAGTCATAATGAAAGGTCATAGTAGAAGATGCCTATAACAAGGTCAAACAAGGTCATTATGAAAGTCAAAAGTTGGGATATCTGTTAAAGGACAAAATAGGAGACACCAAACAAGGGATACCTGTCAATTTGGGATCCCCCCCATCCTCCATCCTCCAGGAGACATAGTTGGCTAGGGTACTTACGAGTTCGGGTTGTGCTTCCAGTAGACACACTGTGGACTTGACCGATTTACTGTCATATCTTGTTTGAACACCATTTTGATAGGCTCAGCCAGCGCCCCGGTCACAAGCTCCCCCTGGTCTCGCACCAGAAGAGTGATGACCGGGGCGTTAACATCCAGCGGCCGCTCCTCAATTTGTCTACAAACAAAAAAATACAACAAAATGGTTTATAAAGTTAAGAAACCGGTTGTCTAGCTATATGTCTATACAAAATACAAAGGGATTTTTACCATCTAACTGAACATGCATCATAATTAAACGCAGCGAATTCCCTTCTAATCTATATATGGTATATAATGCTATTACTGACCACTTACATTATATAATATATCATATCTTCCTCCAGTATTTCATCTCTCATTACGTTTAAAAACATTTTTTTTCACTGTTCACAACTTGACACAAAAATAAGAATGTCAAAGGTCACTTACCTGACATTTGAATCAAATCTCTTTGGTAAAATGTCACCAAGGTTCTTGTACATGACGAAGCCTACATATGCTGTGGATGATGAGATAGCTTCAAAGACTGGCGCTAACGGATCTGTAACCGAAAAGATTGTATGTTTGTAATGGTGAGTGTTAATAGAAGTTAAATCTTGATACTGTTAAAGTATTGACATTGTCTTCAGGAGATACGATGATTTGTTCTCCCAAGGCATGTCATGTTTTCCAATGGTGAACAGTTTCAGATAACAGGAGCGAACAAACGTTAAGAAGTGAAATCTGGTAACTCTGTTCCAATTCCAATATGGGAGATGTAATTTCGAGATTGTTACAATATCCCATGAGGACTGAGAAAAATTATATATCATGTGCAATTCAACATAGTTTACCATTAAAATGCCTCTATTTCTCCCTCTATATAATATACTTATATATCTTGAATAGCCCTGAGCATGGTCAAGGGATGAATCAGTCCAACCAAATACACTCCAAGGTTTTTGAGTCGTTCTGAGTATTTCACAACTAAAAGGTAAAATTCTTTCTCAACTTGTTAGGACGAGTTACCACCAATTTTCGACGGAATATCGCTCTTTGAAAGATTTAAGTCGTTTTGGAAACTTTTCCTGCGTCAAATGAGCTGTCTAACAATCACAAATCTGATTAAGATAAAATCATGGATTGTTAATACTTTTCAGTAGTATGAGTGACAAAGTATCCTAATTTAGGGTCATTGTGTCTCAGTTAAAATGATCTTAACATGCTAATAGGGAAATTATATCTAACTATCACCGGCGAGGACTTACCTGTGGGAAGGGGTGCGGAAACAACCGACTGAGACAGCAGGATGTAGGTATCGTCATCAAAGGTATCCTTCTTTACAATGTTGTTAAACTTGGGTATCCTCTGACCGGAGAAATTTTCTGCTGACAAGTTGTCCATCACCAGAACTAGGTAAACACAAAAGTCAGTTGTCGAGGTCATTTATTTTATTTACTTTAATTTTTTTTTAATTTGATTAAAAATTATTTGAATTTGAATTTGATTTATAATTGATTGTAAGTATATTCCATTTGTCTTTTCGTACGTTGCCTTGCAGGGAAAAAAAGCTATCCACAAAACGAATGTGTAAGCTATGAAAGTTGTTAATTTACACACAATACTCTAGACATTATTGAATCACAGCAGGAATCAGTAACTATTACTATACTTACCAATGTTTTCCGAAACAACACTGTAAGGTTTGCTCTGTAGAGTGGCAAGGTTCTCTGACAAAATAGCCAAGTACTTCTCCAGTTTCCATTGCAACTCGGCAATGCCACCCGAGTTTTTGTTGATGACCAGCCAGTCGTTATGGTAGCGGGGTTCCATGACCGTACTCAGGATATCAAGCATGCTCTGTGAGACACAACACAAAAGATTACCATGCTTTGCAAGGCAATACACTTTTGAATCCATTCACACTCGAACTCAAAATTACAGGCAATTTAGTAATCAAACCAGTTACCAATTGAGGACAAAACAAAATCTAGGGTATTGATTTCTTGTTTTAACCCTTTCACCACTGTAGACCATAATGGACTCATCCAGATCAATGCATGATAGAGTCTACTAAAGTTACATA
>JAUMHH010147445.1:0-20245 GCA_032359455.1 Chlamys rubida | reverse complement strand
AACAGTATGTAATTATGATGTACTGAACATTGTACAATGTAAATTATAACTAACAGTATGTAATTATGATGTACTGAACATTGTACAATGTAAATTATAACTAACAGTATGTAATTATGATGTACTGAGTGTTACCAATAAGTTATGATATGTATACAATATGTAAAATGTTACAGTGTATACTGGTAATGGTGTATTTGTTTATCGTATATACATTGTATACTGGTAATGGTGTATTTGTTTATCGTTTATATGTATATACATGACACAGTATATATATTCAGATATTAATGAAGTATAACCAACTAGTGTGGAGTAATTTGATGATTTCAAGTCTTGCTTCTGTTTTGCAGAATTTTATAAACGTTTTATTCTGCTGCTGTCTAAATTCACTTTCAAACAATCTTATCGTTTGTAAATATTACTGTTGAATGTTGTCATCTGTAATACTGTAGGTTTTTTTTTTGCAATCTTTGTATCTGTGAAATAGACTTAATCTTACCTGTAGTTTTAAGCTCCCCCTCCCTTCCTCCCTCCCGAAACAGGTACAGGGAGCAAACCTTTTGTCAAGACCTTTTGCTATTTTTCAAAACAAACTGTACAAAATTCCCGATAAATGGAACAACAACTGTCACTGAAAATTATTTTAGATTCTGAATATTAATCTGCTGAAATCAATTCTCGCGATAGAGTTAGATTAATGAATTTCTAAAGGTTCATTTCACACTTGATCCTCCTTGATCACAACTCTGATCTCCAGGATTACCAAGTGATTCCCTATGCTATGTAGAAAGTAATAGTCTTTCTTCAGTTTCTTATTGAGGGTTTAGAGACAGGACTGAACAGGGGGACAAGTTTCCAAAACTGTATAAACTGTTACGTTTAAAAACTTGAAAGGGTGTATTCGTTTTCACAATCAAATCTTTCTCACATGAAATCAAAGTTTGTTATTTTATAGATTTATACAAATAGTTTTTAGTAACTCTTTCAATTTAAATTGAACTTGAAAAAATATCATTTTAAAAATTCGAGCAAAATATTTCTGATTTATTTACTTGAATTTTTTTTTGCATAGAATTTTTTAGAAAAACCACCTGAAAATGCATGAATTTGCTGCATGTACAAACTACAAGCATCATTGTATCAAAGTTTTATTTTATAATCCAGCATTGTATTAGGCTATAAACCTAAATGTATACCATGTTAGATTAATATGAACCTAATGTTGTGTCAAACGCACGTGACGCAACGTTTTAAGTTCAACTGCTTAGCAAAGGGACCGGTCGGTCTTGAAAGATTGTTTGTGTGTATAAAACAAAACTTTGATACATACATACCTTCAAATTTATTGAAGATACCTCAATCATTATTTGTACAAATATCATCAGAGAAATATTGGAGAAAAAACCCCACAAAATGTTAATTTTTTATGTTTGAAATGTGTAGCAATATGTAATCAAAATATACGGTGGGGAAGCTGGAAACCATAACTTTGTAGCATCATGATCATTATTATCTATTTGAAGTGTATTTTCGTTTTTCATTTCACTTTTTGCAATATGAGAGTCGTACTTGAACTAAACACTTGGTTGAATATTGTGTGGAAACAAGTTTGATGTTGGATTTATCGTGAGAGTTTTTCTGATATTAGTTTGTTGTGAACGTTTATTGAAAAGAGGGATCTCTTTGACGATGAAGGTGTATAAGAGTTGTCTCCCTTACACCTTGACTGTTGTGAGGAATAAATAAATGAATTTTGTTATTTCTTTTTTTCCCCATGTTATCTTTTCTAATATGTAGCTAAAATTGTTGATATACTTAACAGTTTAAATTATACACACACACAAAACAAAATAAACAAATTCTATTTCATAAAAAAGTTATATATATATTTGAGTATAATATTTGTGATTAAAACAAATGGTTGCATTTGAAATAAAATGTGATACCATAAAAAATTGTCAAAATATTTACATAATCATGTCAGTGGTTTACATTGCATTTATAATTAAAATCATATCAATTGTTACAAAATATATTTAAATACTCTTTGTTGTGTCAATCAAATCAATGAAATAGACACTGTTTTCGATATTGTTTTACCAATCAGGTGAGAACAAAGACCCATTGTAATATAATTATCACAGCTGTATTGTGACCGTTGGCGGTGTATCGTTTACGTCCTGGCGTATACACACAATTTCTATGTGTCTATCCACTAGACCGTGAGTAGCCCCCACCCCCGGGCCGTCGATCACGTGTTGATACCCGACACAGGTAAATACCGACATGGTTTCCCCATGTATTCTTAGCGTTTAGTGTACCTAGCCTAATGCTATTGTCATTTGGACACTTATCTTCAATGGGACCCGCTTACTGCATTAATTAAACACACTAATAAAAAACACACTGATAGTGTGTATATAACTTGTTTATTTTATTATTTACTTTTATCTACGCGATCCAATGAAAATCCGGTCTATTTACTCAAACATAGAATTGCTCAAAATTTGGGTAATAAAAAGGGCCGGGATTCACTGGGAGTTATCATAATTTATTTACATTTGAAGAAATATTACTGTGTGTATTAATTCTCCGGATATTATACCGTCACGATGTGTTCCTCACAGACCGACTTCTCCATGAGGAAGATCCTTGGCATAGGTAAGTCAGCTAAAGTTATTTCTATTCCTCAGGATCATGACATTATCTTTCATATAGTCTCAGTTTAATTTTTGTTAGTTGGGGAAATACTCTTACGGAAACTAGCTCTTTAGTGAAAGCGTTCAATAAATTAGATTAGTACATAATTCATTTTCTCAAGTGTATATATACGTAAGAAAAATAATTATGTACTAATCTAATTTATCAACATTAAAAATCAAAATGTTTCATGGCCCTGGGACTAGAAATATGTTATTATCTATCTATCTATCTATATGTTTTGTACATTCATATATTTATATATTTGATAGGTTGCAGGTTGAAATAAGTTGACATTAAATATGAACCTAATCTTAAAGGTTATGGAGTTATGAGGATAAAATTAAAGTGTCCCGGTTTTTGTTAAAAGCTTCCATTTGATCGTTATTTGAAAACAATGCAATTTAAATCAGGACTTAAATTATCAGTTCTATGAATTAATTGAGTAATGATATATAAGCTCCTATACTTGGACAAGAAGTTAAATGCCGGATTAATCAAAAATATCGAAAACTCAAAATATTTTGAAAAAGTTGATATTATATATATCACAAGAACGATTCTTGAGGACTTAAGCTGCTACTTGTTCATCTTTAAGACTTTTTGACAAAAAAAACCACCCCATTATTTTTCCTTTAGAATATCAAAAAATTCAAGTGTGGTTAATAGGTGCAATGTTTTGTGTTATTTTAGTAGTGTAACTCTAACTAAGTAGATACTTATTGATTATTTAGTAATATATATAGTCTGTCATTTTTGCTGCATAAACCCAATTTCGTGACAAAATCTTCAATAAGTTGAGGGTGGTCTATATGGTAGAACTAGAAATTATTTTGATTAAGTTGTCATTAGCTACTGTATTCAAGTTTTGAGCAACCAGGCCATACAAGTTGTGTTTAAAGTTTTCAAACCCTTACATACATAAAACCGCATTTATTTGTTTCTCACTATATGAATGTAATTTGTGCACGAGCTATAACTGCTAATATGAAATTATAGTATTTCTTTTCAATTTAGATATGTACGATACGTATTTTCTAGTGGGCTTTACTTCTTTCATTACTCGTCTAAGTACCACTTTCTCTTTGAAACTACTGGGACATAATCGGGTCTGTTTAGATGAGTTTAATAGAATCAAAAACACCCCAACCCCTATTTTTTTCAAACTCAACCTATCTATTTAGCGTTTGTCAGTATATCTTTGATCAAACCCCGTGAATTGTGTTTACATACCAAAAGTTTTTTGGAAATTAAATATGCTGCAATTTTTTAAAATTATTTTTAACTTTTTGTTTTCACCTTTTACGTACTTTTTAATCCTGACATGGCTAGATTAGCATCCCCGATCTTGTTATGATTTCGTCTGTAATTCTTCTTGTATACAAGGAATACCTACTACCGAGTTTATATCTAATACAACAAGTACGTAAGTGCCTTATGTTATATTATACCGATTAAAGTGTTATGGCCTGAAAAAAGGCCACGTAATCGTGTAGAAATACTCACCAACTTAACTGACAAAACATTTCATTTAGACAATTATCGTGTTGATACGTCACGAATCGGTGTCGTTGACAGTTTTGTTATGAGATAAAGATAATCTGTATGTCTATACTGGGTAAATCTACTGATTAAACGAATATCAAGAGATAAGTCTTACTCGGGGGACAGAATACATACCCCCTCCTTCCCACGCTTTATTGTTACTCGACTAAGATTTTAATGAAATTTAGGTCTTAACTCAGGTACCTAACGATACTAATTTACAATGAAGCATAAAGTAAAGATAGGATCCGAATTATATGCGTGAACGATCCGAGAATATCGAATTAAAAAAAAAAAAAAAATCGTTATAATTGTGAACTCAATATATTGACAAGCCCGTTACTACAATTAACAATAAATTCTGATTTATTAAGACGAACGACTCAACCTTAAAACAAATCCAAAATGTTAGGAAGAGTTCCAAAAATGTAAACTATCTAACATTTAATTTAAGGACGAATACTCCCTTCTGAATCATTACTTCACTAAGAAACAGTTAAATGATCTATATATATTGTGATTGATAATTTAGGAATTGTTAGTTCGTTTCCAACACGGATAAATGATAACTGCAAATGTATAATGCAAGTCATTGTTTAAATGTGAAATATGATATAATGGTTATTTTATAGAAGTGGAGATTGCTGTTTTATATTTCCGTAAAGTAACATACAACCTTGATTCAAAAAACGGTCTCGGTTCACACTCGCGAAAAATAATCGAAGGTAGATAACTCTTACACCAATGCGTAGATTAATTACCGTGGTAATTAGACCGAGTCATTTTCATGGTTTCAGTCATAACTCATTTGAGGTTATTGTTTAGTTTAATACCACAAATGTTAATGAGTTACTACCGTTTCAATTAAGCATAGCATAAAAATACGTCCTAATTTTACTGTTCAACATCTTTGCCTAATATAGACGCACCAGCGAGTTTGTTTTTGTGTTTTTTCCGTCTCGTGAGTGTAATTGATCTGTCCAAATAAGGTCAAGTGACTGGTGCTTAAACATATACGAATCCGTATTAATTGGAAAAACAAATGTATTATTGTATATGATGATTAAAAACATCAACTGGGAATGAAGGACATTTAATTATTTGATATACTTCCATTTTCAAATGGACGTTATTATTGTCTCTGATTATAGACTATTTCTGCCTAAGAACAGCATGCTTAACATAGATAATCAGATATTTTTGGTCGGACGTAATGTTGCTATTTTCCCCTGTTTACGGAAATTGTGCTCGTGACTGAATTCCCGAACTTAATTAGTGTCCAAAAATCGGCACACTTGTATAGAGTTACGCCCTTCATATATGACGCTCGACTGACCATAAATACCCAAAAGAGGTATATTGAAGTATTGTAAACAGATTCATATTTCGACATGTCCGAATGATGTACTTGAGACCGGAAATGGAAATTTTATTCGCGGTGTAATTTAATAAACGACTAACCTACATTTTGTAACCCTGTGCTAGAGGTACGTGTGACTCACAAGGGTCCTAAATGGGGTCGGACACGGAAATAGTAATCATTTGATACTAGACTGACAGATAGGAATATATCACGGTTTAACCTCCTTTTATAGCAAGTCCAGCACAATACAGAGTAGGGCTAAAATCTTGTCAATATTGACTGTTTTATCGTTAAATAATACGTACTGTCTGGCTAGTTTATAACTGCAATGCATGCTTCACTATGTTGCTTGAAATGTACACATCAGCATAGTTGATTACCAATGTAGACATCACTATAATGATTACCAATGTACACATCACTATAATGATTTACAATGTAGACATCACTATAATGATTTATAATGTAGAAATCACTATAATGATTTACAATGTAGACATCGCTATAATGATGTACAATGTAGACATCACTATAATGATTTACAATGAAGAAATCACTATAATGATTTACAATGTAGAAATCACTATAATGATTAACAATGTAGACATCGCTATAATGATTTATAATGTAGACATCGCTATAATGATTTATAATGTAGACATCGCTATAATGATTTACAATGTAGAAATCACTATAATGATTAACAATGTAGACATCGCTATAATGATTTACAATGTAGACATCACTATAATGATTTATAATGTAGACATCACTTTAATGATTTACAATGTAGACATCACTATAATGATTTATAATGTAGACATCGCTATAATGATTAACAATGTAGACATCGCTATAATGATTTACAAAGTAGACATCACTATAATGATTTACAATGTAGACATCACTATAATGAAATTTAATGTAGACATCGTTATAATGAAATACAATGCAGACATCACGATAAAGATTTACAATGTAGACATCACTATAATGATTTACAATGTAGACATCACTATAATGATTAACAATGTAGACATCGCTATAATGATTTACAAAGTAGACATCACTATAAGGAAATTCAATGTAGACATCGTTATAATGAAATACAATGTAGACATCACTATAATGATTTGCACGCTAATGCGTCTTCATTTGCCGATCGGTCATCAATCATGGCCGCCGTGGTCTTTGATTTGACACATTTAATTAGTGGTGTACGTCAAGGTGGTGCAAGTATAATATGGCATTGACAATTCTTTCAAATGAATCTCTGCGAGTACAGGGCCGGCCCTTATATAATTTAAACTTGTTTTAGTATTACATTGCTTAAACTAAGTTTTTTCTGAACGCAGGCATATCTGCCTCTATATTCAGATCAAATAACAATGTGACGTCCCTCCAATGTTGTTATGAATCTCCTTTCATTACTTTCCCAAAATGTATCAATGCGGTTTTCCGAAAGTTATGAAATTTGAATATCTATTATTATCGTTTATTATTTATTAATAATTATTATTGTTTACTTATTTAGATGGTAACCAAGCCTACACTGGTGGCCTTGACCTTGCACAGAACTCCAGGAAACGTAAGAGACGCACGAGGACCATTTTCTCTCCCCAGGCTTTGTCACTCCTAGAACTAGCCTTCTCCAGCAACTCCTACCCGGATATGTACGAGCGCACTAAGTTGGCGGGAATCATTGGAGAGGAAGAGGCAAGAGTTCAGGTAGGCATGCGCAGTAATTAGATGTTCCCATGGAATATTGTCCAGCATATAAATAAGATACACGAGTCTGTATCATCTTTGGCACGTGGAGATCGAACAAAAGACGCTATTGATTTTTTTAAAGTATTATATTATGTTATTATTCACGGCAATCATTAATACTGTTTAAATGATTACACAATCCGGGTCACAAGTCGGGTCACAATCCGGGTCACAAGTCGGGTCACAATCCGGGTCACAAGTCGGGTCACAATGTTGCTAGTGTATCTGTATGACATATTACACGTGTATATATAATAAAAGGCCCATAGGGCCTGTATCGGGCATCTATTTAATTATCTGAACAAAGATGGACGTGCCAATAAGAGATGATGGAGCAAGTCAGTTACAATAACTCTAGAGTATGACAGGTTGACATCATATCAATTTTGGTTTCAATCGAACACCTTTAGTAATCGCTAATGCCGCAGACAACTAAAGGTCATCTTTGATTTTGAATTAATCTCAGCAATTGGCAAGGATCATTACAATTACCTGATAGAACTTGAAATCTGACATGCCTCAGCCACAAATTCTCATATGAAACCTGACAATAGACGGATGGACAACGGACAGACGACGGACACCCCGCCTTTGATATAACCTCCCCTAAGCTATTTTATATTTGTATTAAATTGCAATTTTTTAACACTTTGATGGGATGTCTGAAAAACAAATATTTTTGTTTGTGAGGTGGATATTGGTACACGTGTCTGTTAGGTATATACCGTCCAACACTTTTTTTAGTCGACATCAGTACATGTAACACAGAAGTTTCGTCTTTAACTCCAGTGCACTCTTAAGATTTCAACACTGAAAATGCCAAATACATATTTAGTAAATTATAAATTAGACCTCATACCGCTTAAATAACCAGTGAACGACCGTTTTGACTCGTTACGTAATTCTTGTCAATGTAATGTCCATCTCATCATTATTTTATCGTCGGCGGAATTTATAAGTCGAGTTGTCATACAATCAACATGTGATATGTCCCTATGTACATAAAACAGGCATTACGTGCAGACAACTCTTTATATGCAGATCAATGTGTACAAAAAGGGGGAAATCCTTAAAGATTTATGCCGATCATATCCGATCATGGCTTATATGCCTATAGTACATAGTTCTTACATGCGCTTCCATTCCATACAAGATTTATGAAACGAGTCTGAGAATTGCAAGATGAAACGAAAAACTGCTTGATGATATTAAAAAATCACATAAACTTGTATATACTGTATCGATAACGGCTAAACATCAATACACGAGGTAATGTGATTTTGCCGATTCCCCAATGATAGATTAAACTTGGTTGATGTGTCTGTGTGTGTGGTGTGGCTTGGCGATGAAATTAAAGCGTAATGTTATGTTTTGAGCAAAATGCTTTCGTTTTTATCCGAAATTTTAAAACTATTCAATAACTATAAAATAAAAAGTGTGTTCTGCCCTTTAAGATTTAATCATGAGGGATTTATTCGCGGTTTTGTGTAAAGTGCTCACAGTTTTTTTTCGTTATAAATACTGTGTAACCCCCCAAATAATCATGGTTATTCCATAATAAGGTAAAACGATTTTTATATCAAACACCAACCTAAACTTGTTCAGTAGTGTAAGAGCTGTATTACTACACATTTGTCATATCAGATGACAAATTAGCGATATAATAAATTCCAACATTTTGCGACAAAACTTAATAAAAATAAGTTACCATGGATACTTTACAACTTTGTTGAAAGTTGTGCCTACCTTTGTGAATAATTTAGTAACCCGTATCATAAATCCACTATTCATTCTAAATGAAATTGATACATCTGTTTCTAAATGGCATTGATACACCTGTTATACATTATTCCCTGAGTTATCATTTACTCACTCGGCTAAATCAAACGACTGAGAGATTGAGGAGATATCACTAATTACAGGTAATCACAAGTGATAATGTTACCATGTCTCCTCCGATAATTACCTCACTCGGTGTATAGCTAGTAAAAACAATGGCGACACAGGTAAAATAATTACGAGTGTTAATTAATACCTGTCTCACGTGTACACAGCGAAGTGTTGAGTGAAGAATTCTCGAGGACAAATAGAGTTGAGTATAACTAAATTACACCTGTCTATGTTAAAAACACTACCACTGTAGACTATAAATAGGTGTAGAAATCCAACTAGGCTCCATAGAACACCAGCAACGTTGTAATGCATACGCTTAAGCCGATAGCAAGATTATCGGCAAGGTAAGATAACATTCTAAATACTAATGTCTGGAATTTTAAATGGTCGCACTATACCCAATATAAATTACTAGTCCAGAGTTAAAATGATCTGTTATAACATTTGTATCTCATGTTTAAGTAGTAGTTTAGTTTCGACCGTCTGTACATGACTTAATGTCGCCAAAAATAGCTACAACATTAACAGGTGATTGTATAAAGGACGGATATTTTGGCACGACTCTCACTTAAAAGACGTGTCATCATGCCCGTTTATTTTACGTCATTAACTCCCAAGATGTAGAGTTATGTCCTTTATTCGTCCTTCTTCCTCACATAACATCGGTGTTTGTCCATTAAATGTCCTTCCTCTTCTATGAAGTATTAGGTTTGTGACGCAATAGGGGAGTTGTATGAGGGACGGAGATTATGGCACGACCCTTCACGTAAAGTCGTATCATCATGTCCGTCCATTATACGCGCCCTTCCTCAAATCAAATGGACATGTCTTATGAGGTCTAAATGAAAATAGGACAAAATAGTTGATTGTATGTAGGACGGACATTATGGCAGGACATCATGTAAAACGTCGTATCATCATGTCTGTCCATTGTACGTCCGTAATTCCTCGCTCGATAGTTATTTTTGACATTCGTCGTTCCTTCCGTTAATGAGTACAGATGGTTGTATGAAGGACGGAGATTATGGCACGACGTTTGACACCAAGTCGTATCATCATGTCTGTCCATCATACGTCCGTCAGATAATCCTCTTATAGAATTTTTGCCTGTTCGTCCTTCCTCAGATTGAAAAGTTTATTAAATAAGGTGGTTGTGTGAAGGACGGAACTTATGGCACGACCTTTCATGTAAAGTCGTGTCATCATGTCTGTCCTCTGTACGTCCTTAATTTCCCGTTGAGAAAGTCATTTCGTCCGTTACTCGTCGCTCCTTCCTTAAAAAACATTTTACGACACCATAGTTGGACGTATGAAGGACGGAACTTATGGCACGACATCATGTAAAAAGTCGTATCATCATGTCCGTCCATATACGTCCTTAATTCCCCGTATAAATAGTTATGTTTTCATGTATTTCTACAAAAAAATATGTGGCTGTATGGTGGACGGAAATTATGGCACGACATTTTATACGAAGTCGTTTCATCATGTCTGTCCACTATACGTCCTTAATTCCCCGTTGAAATAGTCATTTTGTCCATTACTGGTCTTTCCTTCCTTAATTAAATATTTCTGAAAACAAAGATGTATGTATGAAGGACGGAGATTATGGCACGACATTTGACACAAAGTCGTCCCATCATGTTTGTCCATTTTACGTCCGTCATTCCTCCGATCGAATAGCTGCCTGTTAGTTATACACCTTTCTTTACTTGCCATTCGTCCGTTATCTGTCCCGGCTCAGATAGGTACTGTATGTCCATGACGTATTAGGTGGTTGTATGATGGACGGAGATTATGGCACGACGTATTATATAAGGTCGTTTCATCATGTCTGTCCAATGTACGTCCGTTCTTTCATTCAAAATGTTTAGTTATCCAGGATGTTCCCCCTTCCACTCGCTCTTATTAGTGGTTACTTATGTTCGTAATATAGTCGTTTTCAGTTTTACTCACAGAAACGTTTATGTCATTTTATTCTTCTCCGTATATATGGATAGTTGTCTGTAAGGTGTGCTTCCTTCCATGCTTAGGGAATTGTTGTCTGTCCATTATACATTTTCCATTAAATCGATATTCATTGTTTATTAAACTGTTCCTGGTACGATTTAACGTCCATTAATAGAAATGCATGCATATCCGTTACATGTCATTTAGACCTATACAGTGCCTCAAGTAAAGTAGCATTCATCATTATTCTATGGTAGCGTATTTATGAATCGATATGGACCAGAGTTACGGCGGAAAGAAATGAATACAGTCGTATCATCATGTTCAGTTTTTACGTCAGATAACATATCGTGATGCAGTCTTTATGTTTATTACATGCTTGGAATTCATGGAAACGGTGATCTACGTTGTGTTCATGATGGATAGTGGGATACGACAGTCTGGTCATAGCGTCATTCGCACCGATACAGAAACTCTAGATCTTTTAACAGTTGCATAACGGGTCTTTCTGAACAAAAATTACAATTTTATTGTTGTCATTTTAGTGTTCGTATAAATTATTCGTATCATAATTCGGTAAATGAAACGGACCATTTTGGAAATGATATTTTGCTTTTTTATCAATGCTATTAAAACACCTCAGCATTTGCCTGTTTGACAAATTTTTGACACCACTGTACCTATCAATATAATGAATACATAGGTATATATACATACTACATATTACATAGTAACTAATATTAAATTTCTTTCAACAGGTTTGGTTCCAGAACCGACGAGCTCGTGCCAAGAGGACTAGACAGGCAGCGAGCAATTCGCCATCGACTGACGTCTCTAGTGATTCGCTGTCTTCGTCAACTTCTTCTGGGAGCTCATCCTTTTCGCCAATCCAGAGACCTGTTCCAGTGATTAGGGCTGACCCAGACAAACACACCTCGGATCTAGGACCTTACTATCCCTTCCCGTACTACTACCCCGCCAGCTTCCTATCCAACGCCGGTGCCATCCCTCGACCGTTTGACGTCCCAAGTTACCACGGAGACACACTGCTCGGGGAGTTGAAGTCGCCACTGTGGTCCCCCGGAAGTCCAACCTTCAGCAAACTGTTCGAGTTTCCGCCCAAAGCCCACACGCCACTTCGTGATGCGCTGAGACGTCCGGGGTTCCCGCAGCAGGCGCACAGTGACGAGGTGTTCTCCTCCCGATCCTCAAGTGTCGATAGCCGTCAATCAGGATCCGATGACGTCACTCACGTTTCCGACAGCAGGACCGCCCAGTACAGTTGCGTTCGGGATTTTCGCCGCTCTGAGAGACGATCTGACGAGGAGGACAACGAACTCGTGATAGGTCGGATCGAGGACACATCAAGTGATGACGAGGACGTATTGGTGATGGACTTATCAGTAGGTACCCCGGATTCCAAGGTGGCTGCCTGTTGTCATGGAGATCGTTGAACTAGTGCTCATCAAAAACTTTTGTGCTAAATGTACGTTCCGAATGCATGCATGTACGTATAACAGGGTGCAAGCCGAACAGTAAAAAAGGCGTCATCGTTAAATCCGTGTTTCTTTAGCTATTTTTCCTTCAAGAACAATTGGAAAGATTTCCTGCAGGAAGAAAAAAACAATTTTCAAAGTGACTGTTTTATAACCAATTAATTTATATACAGAACAATATTAATGCGATTATGAAACAGGCGTGTTCGAATTACGAACATTTGTTCCAAACTGACAATACTTGAGATAGTTTTGGGTGTGTTCTTGTTGTAAAAGCTAAATTGAGTTTGCACGGAGTAGCTATAGAGGAGGTAAAAACAAAATATAGATATGATATCATTATACGCTTGATACAAAGATATGAGAGGCAATTGCGTCGTAGATATACCAGCCTCGATGTGGAGGAGGGAATTCCAGTGCTAACTACATAATGATGTTTAGGGGACCGCAAATTATGCGGTTAATTACTATTATATATTCATAGGCAGAAAAAGGTGATTTTTTTCTCGAGTAGGTTGTTATTGTTACGTTCTTCTGAAGATCGTGACAATTAAGTCACGTGTATTAAAACACGTGATCTCTCTGCACGTGATGTGATTTGTCCGATTTTCTGTTTGTTTGGAATTCAAACAGTTTCGATGCGGTTTTGAGATCAAGTAATGGCTTATAATTATTTAATATGAACATAGTTAATAAGTACAATTAATCTTATATCGGTGTTGTATGTTGTCCTCGACTCGGGGATTAGAATAAATTGTGTATTTATCTATTTAATACCACTCACGTGTACTGTTAAAAATGTCACTTAGTCATGAAATGAACTTTAAATTCAATATATGTATTGATACGTAGCCACAATTAAATGAATGTAATTGTATTTTGTTTTTTCTTGTTTTTTCCATATTTTTTGCACTTAAGTCCACAAGACTGTTGAAAGTATGGTTATCTTAACATTAAGTACAACCATATTATGTTGTGTATACAAAACACAAGGTGGTCTAGTACTCTTTTATGTCTCAGATCCCCCCTCCCAAGTTATATGTCCGTTTTATTTACGTTAGACACACCAGTAAGAAGGATTGATAACAGAATGATAACTGCTAGTGAAGGCGTTAATAAGTTGTGATAATATTTTTCAAGTCAATCCGGGAAACGTTCACGAGAAAGATAAAGAGGCAATAAAAAGTAGATGAAAACATCATGTATTCATAACTTAAAATCAAATACATACGCAGGATTTGAAAATATATGATAATATTTAACCTACGTTGAGACCGATACAACGATTTATTAACCCAAAAAGATAATAGTTTTTAAGGCGGAGGCAGAGAGAAATATCATTCGAAGGTTACTAAATCATTGTATACACCTCAACAGAGGTTAGTAATTGTTTTATTGTATAACACTTGATATAGGATATCAAATACGAAAGACTCTTTGTGCAATGGGCCATACAGACATTTCTCAGGGCTGGAAAACAATGAGATTACCTTATTCCCGCCTGACGATGACGCCACTCCTTATAACCTAATATATACAAATATGTACTGAGGCGAAAAGGTGGTGAAAAAAGCAGTTAAAACCAGAAGGATCTTGTCACACAACGTTGTAAAATCTTACCCTTCCCGGGTTCTGTGGAAATTTGATCATTTCTATTCATTCACCGTTGGATTAACACTGCATCACTGATGTAACTTGTGATCAAAACTTCACACTGCTGTGTTTGACATCGTCTTTTCATTATTAGGCTTCGTTTTTACTAATTATATAAATAATGCATATCAAAGAAAACGAGAGAGATTTCTGGTTTCTGACAGTCATATATTTCTTCTTCAGCAAAAAATGAAATCCAGGAAGAAAAATAAACAACAATTAAACATTTAGAATTTAATTTTGAAGTATCTGTACACCCCCCACCCCCCATATTTTCCCGATCAAACTTGATTTTTTTTTGAACGTACACAACAAAGGAAAGCAAACGGGACAAACAGGAACCTGCTTGGGAAACATGAGAAATATATCGAGAAAACAATGATAATCTTCCTTCAAAAATTCAAGATGGCCGCCAGGCAACCACCTTTTTCGGCTAAACTATCATAAAGATTAAGGTGAACATACTTGTAGACTCATGTCCTTTCTGAGAAATAGCAGGAATATTGCAGGTGACGCTATCTTTTCGTTTTAAGTTTGAATTACCCAGTAGGGGGTAAATTTGACATGTTTAATTTGTTTTCAAGTAAGTTTAGTTTTCGTGACTAAAATGAAGGCTAGTTGATGTTCAGTTTTGTTTTGTCTACCGACTGCCTCTTTAATTAACGAGGGACAAACAAGTGTGATGAAGTAATGTATATAGAATTCAAATACATTCTAAATGTATACCTGAATTTCGCATAACGACCGAAGTCTGACGCCAGGACGTAATGTACATCCAGTGTATGTACAACATACGGTGCATTCTAAAAGTAGAAACCGGAAGACGATTACAATGTTTGATCCGGATAATTTGAAAAGGAACAAAAGATCGAAGTGTTAGTCTTGGCAATGTAATCTCACGTGCGCGTTGCGTAGGATATCAGACAGACGTGAACGTAATTACTCTCTGTATAAGTCGCGTTATAGTCCAATGTTTATAAAACAGAGCCTGCATATTCTGCATTTTGTCCGAACCATGGCGCAGTTGATGCGATCGTGATAACGAATCGAGAACTATGACCTGTTGCATATATGCAACCCATGTTATCAAGTTACAAACGGAAGCTCAATCGTTCCTACGCTTCAAGTTAAGTGAAGAACTTTTCAAAAAGCGGGTTTTAAAGATAATGAGATCTAGGTTGATATTTCTGAAATTAATATGACGATTGTGCTAGTACATGTAAGTTGGTAACAGGTGCCCGAGCTTTCTTCAATTAAAAATTCAATTAATTTAAAGCATCGTTTTATCATAGATATTACTGGTATTTAGGTCCGGAAAATCCGTAATGTTATATTAATGTTATCAATTCTTAACCGACCTTTTGTCTCTAGTAAAGCATTTATCTATCACGATTAATTTTCAGATAAAAACTTGCTGAAAATCACTTCGTAAAAAATGCTTTGAATCATCAGTGGATGTTAATAAGATATTTACGTCAGAAAATTATCACATGACGTTATCTTACATCAAGAAAATTCAGTTAATTCAAGTACATGTAGTTAATACAAGTACATGTACATGTATTTCTTATGTAAAAGCCTAGATGGCAAAGTGCCAAATATTTCTCCTGCAAATTTGTCTCAGAAATTGCAAACCTTGATTCACAAACAAATTATTCGTGGAGCATGTTGAATCGGTTTTTGTGTCAATAGGTTCGTTTCGTTTCAAAGAAATTGGTTCAACAATCTTATAAATATAAAAAATATGTCAAGAAACAAGCTGGATTAATTTTATAGATGACTTTTGTAGTAGTTAGCACAGGGATACGTCACATGGCATATAACCGAATGTACTTAACTTTATGATGTGACGCACTGATATAATTATTATATAGCACGTGCCATATCCCTGCGATGCACAGCACAGGTCTGTCGCTAACTGCCTGGGCGTCTTCCACAGGAAAGAAACCAAACTGACTTTAAAAAATAGAATTACTTTGATAATGGTATAGTGTACTTAATATTCTACGGATGTAACAGTAGGGAGTCGTGTGCCTATAGCACGCGCTTATCAGTCAGCACGTGGCCTTGTTAAGTGGAATGTACTTACACTGTGGTCACTTCAGTAAGGACGAAACATTAAAACAATGATACACACAATTAATTTAAGGCTCAACCTTCACGATTTCTTTGTTTCTTTTATATAAAAAGAGAGTCATAGTTTTGTACAGGAAATGGTGACAAAAATACATCAATAAATCACATGTTTTCAAAGTACTTTGACTAAACCTGCACTGGATTTGCCAAATAGTTCAATGTTCAACTACTAAGTATTTCCTTTTTTATGCAAATTCACTAGCTAGCACTAGGTGGGTTTAATATATATATATGGACTTCATTCGTTTTTTAAATTTATATATTAGATAAAAAAAATAAGAAATAAAAAAAGAAGTGATAGAAAAATGAAAAGAAAGAAAAAAAGAAAGAAAAAATGATGATACAAGGTAAACTGTAAATAAAATAAAGTAAATAAATAAACAAAAATTTAACCAAAAGTTCTATCTACGGCGACATTTTCAGTGAGAAGTGACTGTATGATAATGGTGAATTTCGCCATGTTTTCTGCGCAGTTTATTATAAACTTGTAAAATGCTTTATGTTTATCAATAAATGGTGTTTTGTTTTGGTGCAAAGCCGATGTTTACATTAAATTATCACAACATAAGGGTGTATATTCGGTCAGTCGATTACCTAACGATAAAAGTTATTATGTGAATAGTAAACATAATTCTGGCAAATTATCACGGATGGTTATCCATTTGGGTTCACGCGCATGACGTAATTGTAACTGCGCAGTTGATTTGCACGGAAGTGACGAACATCGTTTGAGGACGAGGTGCCCTTAGATTCATTTCAGATTTGGAGCCGATAAATAGATAGCTTTTTATCAGGGAAGATTTTCCTTTAATCCATCGAGTAAGTACATTGTGCTAACCTTTAACTTTCAAATTATTTTAATAACTGCTATATAATACAAAAGAGCGAAAAAGAAACAAAAGCAGCAACACTTTGAGTGCTATTTCTTGGTGTCTGCTCAGCGATACAATCGTCGCTTTCTGCGCCCTTCAGATGTGTTGTACCAAGGGATCCCAATAATCTCTGCTAAAAAGCTAACCGTATGAATTTGAAACCTTCTTTTTACCGGCAAAGCATTAATTTAAATATGTCAAATCTGAAGGGAAAACACAAATAATTATTGCAAAATAATGAAAAAATAAAAATGAATAAACAAATATATAAACATGGTTCTCGGAGTAAAATGTAATAGAGCCAAATCTGGATACAGTTATATCCAAAAGGAAATGTGTGTCAGTATATTTCTGAAAATATGGCATACACAACCAGCGTCATATCTAGGCATTGACAACCGATATCATATACATGTAATTACGTGGCAAACACAACCAGAATCATATCTAGGCATTGACAACCGACATCATATACATGTAATTACGCCATATACAACCATAATCATATCTAAGCATTGACAACCGACATCATATACATGTAATTACGTGGCAAACACAACCAGCGCCATATCTAGGCACTGACAACCAACATATAGTTATATACAACCATCGATATATCATGACTAGACATTGAAAACCAACATAATATCATTGAGTGACATTGATAACAAAGATTGAACAATTAAGTGCAAGAAAACGGACACCATTTCATTAACTGGCATTGCCAGCCAACATCAAATCACAGACTGGCATTGACCTAATATAATTAGATCTACAGTCAAGATTCGTGTAAAATTTAGCGGCATTTAAAGATGCAAACAGAAAATATAATTGGCTTCAAGCCGAATTCGCAATAACCTACATTGTTTTCCAAAACAGTAATGTGTTCTTCTTAAAACGCTCTTTCCTTTTCAATGAACACATTATACATTTATTGAATAGATGCCCGAGAGGAAACGAAAAATTGCGTGAAACATAAGAGCAATAAATATCTAATTATTTATCAAAGCAGACGAATAATCCAATTGTCCAGAGGTTAAGACTGACGCGTCATTGTTGTAGTCTTCTTCTGTCACTCGGCACTTTGTCTTTTTCTTCTGTCACTCGGCACTTTGTCTATTTCTTCCGTCACTCGGAACGTTGTCTTTTTCTTCTGTCACTCGGAACTTTGTCTTCTTCTTCTTCTTCTTCTTCTTCTTCTTCTTCTTCTTCTTCTTCTTCTTCTTCTGTCACTCGGTTGTTTATCTTCTTCTTCTGTCACTCGGCACTTTATCTTCTTGTTCTTCTTCTGTCACTCGGCACTTTATCTTCTTCTGTCACTCGAAACTTTGTCTTCTTGTTCTTCTTCTGTCACTCGAAACTTTATCTTCTTCTGTCACTCGAAACTTTGTCTTCTTGTTCTTCTTCTGTCACTCGAAACTTTGTCTATTTCTTCTGTCACCCGGAACTTTGTCTTGTTCTTCTTCTGTCACTCGGCACTTTGTCTTCTTCTTTTGTCACCCGGAACTTTGTCTTCTTGTTCTTCTTCTGTCACTCGGCACTTTGTCTTCTTCTTTTGTCACCCGGAAATTTGTCTTCTTGTTCTTCTTCTGTCACTCGAAACTTTGTCTTCTTCTGTCACTCGGCACTTTGTCTTCTTGTTTTGTCACTCGGAACTTTGTCTTCTTGTTCTTCTTCTATCACACGGCACTTTGTCTATTTCTTCTGTCACTCGGCACTTTTTCTTCTTCTTCTTCTGCCACGCGGAACTCGGGTTTGCAGCCACTTGCTCATTTTTCTCAAAAGATTCCGAATTAGGCAAATATGACCGGGGAAACTGGAGCGCGAGAGGACACGATGACTATTTATTTCCCTGTAAGGTGATTTATCCCTTCAGATACAGTGCTATATTGATAGGGTATAATACTTAGTCACTTTTCGTAATGAGGTTAAATTTTCTCGGACAAGCTCCGTTTAACCTAGCACGTGTTGGAGATGCCAGGGTTTTTGTACAAACATGCATCCACCCATTGAATAAAGCCAAACAACCTTCATAGCATTCATTGAACTGTGGTTAGGTTGTAAGATAAAACCACCGCAGCAGGCGCATAGCGCCCAAGTATACAGGTCGTGGCGTTCCTCAAAGGATGTACATGCGATAGCTGTTGGTTATCAAAAGATATTGTATACTATTGAACTATTATTTATAGGGATTTGAAGTCGACAATAGGTGTATTATATACACCACTAGGTGGCCTTAGCGGCTCTGTGAAGGGGAGAAAAAAACAGCACTGTCAGGAAACTTCGCCAACGCTACTAATTACATCAATTATCTAATTATTCCTCGTTAAGGGTTCGTCTTTCCCCTATCTACTGTTAGCAGAGATCCGACATCTTGTTGTGCGCTCATGTTTTTCTACAATCGTTTCCACATGCGTGTTCTGTTGATAATGATTTAAACATTGAGTCAAAATCAATAATAAAATGTGTTCTAGGGCTGCAAAATGATTTCATAGCAAAAACTATAACGCAGTCTGAAATTCTGTCTAGTTTTATGGGAAATGACAATTCCATGACCATTATGAAATGTACTGTAAATTGTAAAGCACCACTCATACTCTAGTAAAGCGCCACTCATACTCTAGTAAAGCACCACTCATACTCTAGTAAAGCACCACTCATACTCTAGTAAAGCGCCACTCATACTCTAGTAAAGCACCACTCATACTCTAGTAAAGCACAACTCATACTCTAGTAAAGCACCACTCATACTCTAGTAAAGCACCACTCATACTCTAGTAAAGCACAACTCATACTCTAGTAAAGCGCCACTCATACTCTAGTAAAGCACCACTCATACTCTAGTAAAGCACCACTCATACTCT
>JAUMHH010147434.1:0-20246 GCA_032359455.1 Chlamys rubida | reverse complement strand
TTCCAGTCAAATCTAGTTAAATTCCAATCAGTGGTTAAGAAGAAGAAGTAGTCGTTTAAAGAAATTGTCGACTGACGGACGACGGACGGACGACGGACGACGGACGACGGACGCCACGGTATGGCATAAGCTCACCTGGTCCTTCGGACCAGGTGAGCTAACAATAAATTAAAAACTAATAAGTTGCTCTCTACTCTAGCTGTCCTTTTTTATGACCTTTACTCTGTCCACCTCTAATCGAGTCATTGTTGTATTTTAACTCCTAAAGACTGGTTTCTTACATATGTCTTTCCTATCTTTATTGTAATCGCTATCTGTGTTGATTCGTCGACAAAACCATAAGTGTATATTTTTGTTTGTTTACCAATTTTTTGTTAATATTTTTGCATTATCTCTACCTTGTTGTTGTTGTTATAGTGTTTGTAGTACAGTGTACTACTGATGATATCGTTGGTCCTATTTCTGAGATCTTCGCTATCTATTGACTTTATTCCCCGTCTCGCTTTCGACTTTGATCCTTCCTACGTATCTTGACCGTACCGTACCATTACCCAGACAAGTTGTCGTCTGGAGTTGTAGATCTTTGTCCGATACCAATAATCACCACGCTCATTCACCTTTTCGCACCTGCCGTTTGCAAACGAGACATTATCTCAAGGATAAACAGGGAAACCCTTTGGGAGTGGGAACTGAGGTAATCTAAGTAACCTAGAAGTCGTTGGGAGAATTGATATATTGTGATGTCATGTGTACTCTCGGGAAATCATAGCTTTACTGCTCCAAATAATCCGTCTAACTAAACATGACCGCGCCGTCTTCCCATTTCTTATTCATGCATACTACGTCCATCGGGATCATAAAGAAAACTCATATTTCATAATTGGCCCATATACTTCGAAATAAAGATGTATGTTATAGACAATATGGAAAAGTAATCTCTGTATTGGAAATCCCGAAGCGACCAACATTATAGGATATGGTCCCAAGTTCATCACTATTGACCCTATAGACGGCTGGTCAAGTACATTTACAACATGCTCTTGAGGGTCTATATTAGTGAAGAGAGGGGGTCACCTTTTGACTGCAAAGAGGCTCTCACCTAACCCCTCTTGTCCCTGGGGTAACATTTGTGCAGTAGTCTAGTACTGGACCACAGTTTCAGTAGGTTGCGTGAGGGTAGAACTGGATCAGTCTTAGTACGTTTATTACGATAACGCCGGTACTGGATGCCAGCCTCTGTAGTAAAGTACACTTGTGTGGGGAAATGTTCTCTCTGAAAGACCTCTAACATTATTTAAGATTAGTGGACCTAACAATATTGTATTTTCGTAAGTTCACGCCACATGGCCACGTGACAAAGACCGCGATATGTGCCTAGCTGACCATTGTGGTCGCACAAGAGATTGCGGGTTACGTCCTAATTGAGAGCGTGGTCTTTGTTTTATAGAATTGTGTTAGGGTTTATACCATTCCGATTCGTATTGACTCCTCTTTCATTTACTAACTCACAGACCGTGTACATATTGACGAGTTGGCGATCTCTCCCACAGGGCTTCGCGAGGCTGCAGAGGAGGGGCGCACAAGTCTTGGCACAACTGCCATTGAATGGCAGTTTTAATGAAAATGAAAGCCAATAATTAAAGAATAGTAGATGTTATCTTTAGGTGGTTTTGCTGCTGTAAAAATTCGCTATACTGCCACCATTTGTCAAGTAAAACTTTGACGTTAAAAAGCGGTAATTTGGCGATATATCGCGGGCCACGTTCAAAGGACAGAAGTATTGGGGTGTTGTAATGCAGGTATGACGTCGGAAAGCGAGATGACAAATAACACACTGGACGAGGTTACTTACTTTCTGTAAGACAAATGATGGAAAGGCATGTTGAATGCTTCCAGTTGGGAATCACGGCTTATGCGAACGTCCGACAAATTGCATTGTACATTCTACATAACTTCTTTATAATCTTTGTCTATTTGACATTAATCAAACTACCTAAGAATGCAACCTAGAAGAACATCATGGTTTAGATATCATGTTGCTGTAGAGACAATCTTCGTTGTATGGTTCTATGAAGAGAAACCCTAGTGACTTTTGTAGTGAACTCATATTGCCTCGTAGCGATTAGTGCCTCATTTTGTCCAATGAGATTAAACTCTTGTTAATCTTGACCTTAATCATACGAACCATGATACTATGGATACTTTGATAATCCGGACACATTGATTATTACGATACATTGATAATCCGGACACATTGATAATCCGGATACATTGACAATATCGATACATTGATAATCCGGACACTGTGATTATGCATGTAAGGATACCTTCATAATCTGGACACATTGATTATAAGGATACCTTGATAATACGGACACATTGATTGAAAGGATACCTTGATAATCCGGATAATCGATACTCCGGATACCTTGATAATCCGGACACTGTGATTATAAGGATACCTTAACAATACGGACACATTGATTATATGATATGATATGGCTAGCTTGACATTTCGGATACACTTGCAATTTCAGATACCTGAATAATTAGGATACCTTGACGTTTAGGATATCCTTGTAATCCGAATACAATCCCGACACATTGATAATACGGAAAACTTGACTTCCGGATACCCTTATCAATGATAGTCTTTGCGTTCTGTGCATACCTGTATATTCAGGCAATGAAATCTCAATAATCCGGAATAATTTTTATCGGAGAATTTATATTAAAGTAATACTAATCATTTGTTTGACGTAATGTGTGTAACACATGTGTTCGTACTGATTCTTGATGCGGAACTTTTCATCACATAAATTTGTACGTGGCTGATACACCGGAACTTCTTCACTAAGTCGACGAATCGAAACGAAAATGGGTTCCGGAATATTTCGCTTCTATATCTGCTAACGTTTAGTTATAATTCCGTTCTCGATATGGTTACGTCCGCCATTGTTGTCAGCGTCCTGTATATATAATTGTCCACACAATAAACTCCCTGCTATTTGCGACATATATAGACAGATGTATGGTTGTTTCTTATTTACTTATATATCTTGTCATTGATTTGGTTCGAGGTTTCAATGGATGTATCCGGAAATATTGTCCCATTTACAACGTATGTTTTACTCGAAACCATTATAATATGTAGAGTATTTTAGATAAAATAAAGACCAACTTACAGATCAAATGAACAAAAACTTCACAGAACAATAGACCAAGGCAAAATGATTGTATCGACCTACAACAAATGGTATTGTATCGTCTGATATTGAAACATGTGACACAGTTTATCTGTCATGTCGACTTTATGGCGCTGTTGTCTGTTACAAGTATACCAACGATTCTAGGTCTATTGTGTTTGTACACTTACTGACTTTAGGGGATACAGACTTTCTTTTTTTAGTATACCTACATGTACATACTACTAGTGAGGCAGAAAAAACGTGACATACATTTACAAAGACTATATACAAACGTTACTCGAAACACATACATTTCGATGGTAAAACACGTGACATTCGTAGTCATAGAGCATAACACGTGACATACATACATTTGTAGTTACACATTTAGTACGTGAAATACAAAGTAACATGGTATAACACGTGACATACATATGTACAAATTATACCACGTGATATACATAGTAACACAGTATAACACATGACATGTACACATTATACCACGTGATATACATAGTAACACAGTATAACACGTGATATACATAGTAACACAGTATACCACGTGACATACATAGTAACACAGTATAACACATGACATACATATGTACACATTATACCACGTGATATACATAATAATACAGTATAACACGTGAAATACAAAGTTACACAGTATGGTTGTTTGGTTTGGTTTGGTTTAATTTTGTTTAACGTCCTATTAACACCTACGTAAGGTCATTTAAGGACGTGCCTCCATGTGTGTAGTGTATGCGTGCGTGCGTGTGTGTATGCAGGAGTCAGGGTATGTTGGTGTGCTTGCCTCCTTGTGATAGCGCGGATCTGAGGCCGACTTTATAGTGCTATCTCACTGAAATACCATGCCGAAGGCACCCAGCACAGCATTCCGCCCGGTCGCATTATACTGACAACGGGTGAACCAGTTATTGCCATTCCCCTAAATGGTGAATGTTAAGCAGGGAATAACAAGGACTTTGGTATGTCCCAGCCTTGGGACAGAACCCATTGCCTTGCTCACCTGGGCGAACGATCAACCATCAAGCCAAAAGTGAGGTGTTGCCAAGCAAGGCGCTAGGAAATAAAAGGTAGTTAGAAGTAGAAAGAAAGATAAATATCCCACATTAGTCGCCTCCTACGATACATGCAGTTGGTAACAGAAGGTGTATTATTTTCCCTATCCCCCACCTACATGGGTGGCTACACAGTATAACACGTGACATACATTGTTACACAGTATAACACGTGACATACATACTAGTAGTTACATGTGTACATAGTGACTTATATAGGTTGATATCTAGATATGAACATTTGAGTTCCCAGATTACCTTGGCATTAGTCTCGCATAAAATCACTTGTAAATCAAACGCCTTTTTGATAAAGACGTTTTGCTGATTAACAGTGGTTGGAGTAGAAACATGATGAATAGTAAATGCTTCCACTTGGTTACAGTAGAGTCGACTGTTTACTGTACAAGGAAAAAGTGTCCAGGAGCCAGTACAGACTATAAAGCTTTAGTGTGCTAAACATAACACGCTACCGACATATTCATCGTCCAACCCTCCGACTGGTCTCACATATACTCTGAAACTAGAGTGTCATTGATTTTGAACGACGGCAGCTAATTTGCCGGATTGATAATTCTGTGTTGATTAAATAGTTTAGCTTAATATATTGTTAGATGAATGACGAATGCCGTTTTCGTAAAAGCGACTTATGAATGTTTTATTAGAAAAGTCGTCATGCATAGCATAGCATGTATTGGTACGCCATCACCCGTTGTCATCGCCAAGGAAACTGTTATGGTAACGGGTGTTTGGCCAACCCGCGCCGATTCATGAATGCCTAGTCACCATTCCATATATGGTACCGGTCACTTAAAGCTATATGTAATGGTCAAGGTTCAGTTGCACGTGAAGATCTATCAGGCAAATGTGGGACGATGTTAGAAAATAGAACGGCGAGGGTACGGTTTCCTGATATAATGGACCAGCTCACTGGCATCCGATCTAAACACTATCCATGGAGGACCTGTGCGATTTCGAAATAAATAGAATTTATAATCTTCATCAACGTGTTATTTAACATTGGCGGACAGCACAAGCACGGGAACAAAGCATGTCTTCGTCATTCGTGTGTTAGTGTTAAACCATATGTGTTTATGTGATATTACGGGAAATCAGTTGACACGTGTTTGTGTGTTAATACCGGGACATGAAATGACACGTGTGTTTGTGTGTTAATATCGGGACATGAAATGACACGTGTTTGTGTGTTAATATCGGGACATGAAATGACACGTGTGTTTGTGTGTTAATATCGGGACATCAAATGACACGTGTGTTTGTGTGTTAATATCGGGACATCAAATGACACGTGTGTTTGTGTGTTAATATCGGGACATGAAATGACACGTGTTTTTGTGTGAATATCGGGACATCAAATGACACGTGTTTTTGTGTGAATATCGGGACATCAAATGACACGTGTTTCACTGTTCTCTTACCGGGGTATAAGAAGACAAGTGTTTTTGAGTACTGACATATGTTGTGTGTGTCAACTCCCGAACACCACATGCCATCTGTTTTGTGTGCTGACATACCGTGATTTTATTATTCAGCCGTAGAGGACTCTATTGAACGTAATTGACTTATTTAACTGATGTTTTGTGCTAGTGTCTTCACACGTAAAAGGACGTGAATAATTCACGAGCGGTCCTCGTGACTCTCGTAACACCGCGAGAGTTACTGCTTGTTGTTCTTAAAAGTCAATTAATGGTGTGTAAATGTTTCCTCTGTATTTGTGTTGACGACGATAGTTTCGATGATAGGACTGTGAGGGAACTGAATTTATCGATGCCACTTAACCAGCAAGTGACCCTGCAAATATCCATTCACTGTTACCTTATATTTTATTGAAAACATTCTGGGATGGAATATTTTGAAACTAACTAAAGATAACTCATGGGTTTTACTGAATCATCCATTCCAGGAAAATTGCAGTATCGGCACATGGCAACAAACACGATTCTTATGACATGTTAACCTTGTAATTACACTTAGTGGTTAGAGGTTATTTGACTAGAGGTGTCTGGATGGGGTGTGGAAGTTCAAGGTCACGAAGACAGGAGAACAGTAAACCCGAGGACGGGAAGACGGACGACTTGCTCCATCAACATCTGACGGACAGACAGATACACTTAGTGAGGGATAGCTGGGGCCTCATACAGGATTCTTCTACAATGGAGGTCGGGCTGTCGATATACTCCAGGTAGGCCAGAGTCACACTAGATACATACACCACTAAGGCTGGAGGTATCTCAATGTAGATCAGAACTAAAGTAGGTATATACACTGAAAATATACTCTCGTTAAATCGGTGTTACACTGTAACAATGGAAACAAACTTAAGTTAAGTTGCCATTACACTGGATATATAATCCAGGAAAGTCGTAGTTACACTGGATATATAATCCATGCAGGTAAGACATAGTTACACTGGATATACTGTATAATCCAGGTAAGTCGTAGTTACACTGGATATATAATCCAGGTAAGCCGTAGTTACGCTGGATATATGATCCAGGTAAGCCGTAGTTACACTTTATATATAATCGAGGTAAATCATAGTTACACTGGATGTATACTCCAGGTAAGTCATAGTTACACTGGATCTATACTCCAGGTAAGTCATAGTTACACTGGATCTATACTTCAGGTAAATCATAGTTACACTGATTAAATAATCAAGATAAGTCATAGTTACACTGGATGTATACTCCAGGTAGATTATAGTTACACTGGACATAATTATATATTCAAGGTAAGTCATAGTTACACTGGATATTCTGTTTAATCAAGGTGAGTCGTAGTTACACTTCATATTCTGAATATTCAAGGTTAGTCGTAGTTACACTTGTTTTCTGATACATACTCTATGTAAGTCAAAGTTACACTGGATATATAAACCAGGTAAGTCACAGTTACACTGGATATGTATCAGGTTTACTACAGGTTTATCAGATTAAAACTGTAGAAGTGAGTATTTGCCGTTCTATGACTATCCTAACTAATTCACGTGCATGTCTTTTATACGATAGCAGCATTGATAACAGCGTCCTCAGTAACGTACGTGCAATTGCATGCACGTGCTCATTTATGCATAACCGGTAATGTGTTGACGTGCGCGTGGCGTGCTTACTAGTAATTGGAACTGGTCAGTCCAATGTATTGCCAAATAAGGACTTAATGGTGTAATATTTTCCATTTATTGTTCTGTCGCGTATGTAAACATTCTCGATTACATAATTAATAATTCACACAGATAATTGTATAGTGTATTGACGTACACACTCCCGGCAGTCCCCCCGCACAAAGCACCGTCTTTATCTGTTCTAGTGTTGACATGGAACCATCGATACAGGAATACACACACAGCTTGGAGATTTATGACTTCCAAACACGTTGTCACCATGTTAATTATATTGACATAGAGACCATTTACGGTCACAAAGCCATGCTTCGGGTGTCATCATCACAAACTAGCACCCTGGCAGCGGGGCTATTACATCACCCGACACGTCCAAGCAACCATGTGAACATTCCGATGTAATCAATCCCTTTAATCATGTAGTCATGCCTTGCTTTTATGTTGATTACATGGCTTTTGCATGCGCTTTTCGATCCCATTTAAAATCACCATGTATCACACGTCCAAATCCTTACCTCATCTATCCCAATCCCAATCTCACCAGCTCCCATCCCTTTCTCACCTCTCCCCCTCCCTATCTTACTTGTCCCCATCCCTATATCACCTGTCACCATACCTATCTTACTTGTCCCCATCCATATCTCACCTCTCCCCATACCTATCTTACTTGTCCCCATCCCTATATCACCTGTCACCATGCCTATCTTACTTGTCCCCATCCCTATCTCACCTGTTCCAACCATATCTCATCTTTCCCGATCCCTATCGTTGACACCTGTTTCTATCTCACCTGTCCCCGTCCCTATCTCACAAGTATTCACCCATATCTCATCTGTCCCCATCCTTATCTCACATGTCCCCATCCTTATCTCACATGTCCTCACCCCAATCTAATCTGTCCTCATCCCTATCCCTTTCATATCACCAAATTTATCCTCATCTCACCTGTCCCTATCTCACCTGTCCCCACTACTATCTTTGACAGCTGTTCCTATCTCACCAGTCCCTGTTCTTATCTCACATGTACTCACCCATATCTCACCTGTCCCTATTTCATCTGTCCTCATCCTTATCTCACATGTCCTCACCCCAATCTAATCTGTCCTCATCCCTATCACTATCATATCACCAACTGTATCCTCATCTCACCTGTCCCTATCTCACCTGTCCCTATCTCATCTGTCCACATCCCTATCTCACCTGTCTCCATCCTTATCTCACATGTCCTCACCCCTATCTCATCTGTCCTCATCATTATCTCACATGTCTCCATATACTTATCTCACATGTCATCACCCCTATCTCACCTGTCCCAATCTCATCTGTCTGCATCCTTATATCACCTCCCAATCCCTATCTCACCTGTTCCTATTACACCTGTTCCCCATCCCTACCTCACTAGTCCACATCCTTATCTCACATGTCCTCACCTCTATCTGACTTGTCACTATCTCACCTGTCCCAATCCCTATCGCAACTGTTCCTATTACACCTGTCCCAATCCCTTTCTCATCTGTCTCTATCTCACCTGTCCCAATCCCTTTCTCACCTGTCTCTATCTCACCTGTCCCAAGCCCTATCTCACCTGTCCCAATCCCTATCTCACCTGTCCCAATCCCTTTCTCACCTGTCTCTATCTCACCTGTCCTAAGCCCTATCTCACCTGTCCCAATCCCTGTTTCACTTGTCCTAATCCATATCCTATCTTTCCCTATCACTATCATATCACCAACTTTATCCTCATCTCACCTGTCATTACAGTATCCTTTCATATATTAACATTATCTGTACACACCTGTCTACATCATCTGTCAAGATATCACCGATCTTTACATGACTCAAGGGATCTCCAATCCATATCTAACCAGTCCGTATCTGTCCTATCCAGACATATCCTGTGCTTTTTTCATCTGTTCAGAGGTTACCTGTGCCCTGCCTCCATTTGAAGTCGAACCCGAGACAATTGGTTACTAGTCCAGTGCTCTAACATCAAACCTTAGCTGTTAAATAGGACGTTAAACAAAATTAAACCAAACCAATTCGTTACACAAGACTAGATACTTTATCATTATGACGCATTCATTTCTCAACTTCCGATACATTTGCTTAAAATGTTTACTTTATTTTTGTCCAGCTTCTTCCGGTCAGTTGAGAACGAGATCCTGGTACTTTTCCCGCGCGTAATTCGGACTGAAGACGGAGGGGAGAGTCTGGGTGTGGACGAAGAGATGCTCAAATCCCACGCAATGCGCGTGATGGAGGGGCTTGACACCATCGTCACGTACCTGGACGAGCCCGCAAAATTACACACGTACCTTGAATACCTTGGGAAACAGCACCACAACAGCAACGTGAAGACCCGGATGTTAGAGGTGAGGCGTCAATGGAGAATTGTAGATGTATATAGGATTTACTTTCTTACTGCTGAGTTTTTATGAATATTTTTTCCTATCGACATCAAGTACATAGTAAACCGAACCAAAGACATCACGAACAGACAAATAAAGACAGATCATTATACTTAAATATTACCTTTGGTTAATGTACAGGGTCATCGTCATAACATCTGAGGTTTGTCTTAGTGTATAGTTGTCACTAGTTGTCACTAGTTGTCTAAATGTTCGTTGTCATGTGTTAGTGTATACAGATGTAGTTGTCATTTAAATCGGTGTGTAGTTGTCACTAGTTGTCTAAATGTGCAGTTGTCACGTGTCAATGTATAGTTGTCACATGTTAAAGTAAAGTTGTCACTAGTTGTCTAAATGTGTAGCTGTCACATGTTGATGTATAGTTGTCATTTAACTTAGTGTGTATTGTGTCACTAGTTGTCTAAATGTGTAGTTGTCACATGTTAATGTATAGTTTTCACTTAACTCAGTGTGTAGTTGTCACTAGTTGTCTAAATGTGTAGTTGTCACATGCTAATGCATAGTTGTCACTTAACTCAGTGTGAAGTTGTCACTAGTTGTCTAAATGTGTAGTTGTCACATGCTAATGCATAGTTGTCACTTAACTCAGTGTGTAGTTGTCACTAGTTGTCTAAATGTGTAGCTTTCACGTGTTAATGTATACTGTAGTTGTCACTTAACTCGGTGTGTAGTTGTCACTAGTTGTCTAAATGTGTAGCTGTCACGTGTTAATGTATACTGTAGTTGTCACTTATCTCAGTGTAGTTTTTATTATAATTGTCTCATAAATAGTTGTGTACATGTAGTGTCGCTATGTATAGTTGTTTTATGTTTCAATGTAAAGGTATCAGTTATCTCATAGTACAGTGCATGGTTGTCACATGTGTTAGTGTATACACTGTAATCTTAAGTGTGTAAAGATTAAGACCGACTGACATAACCCCAAGGCAAGTTAGATTATTTGCATTGTTTTGTATATACAAGTAGTAACATGCGATATTGCAACACCTCAGCTGCATCAAACCCCGGTACAAACTTTAATAATGATGTTATTAACTAAATATATCACAACTTATAAGCGATATATACATGTAATTGAAATGCTGTCTGTCATATATGAACTGTTCCAAGCAAGGTTGTATTATTTAGTTACATATGTATTAAGTTTGTCCGTTTTCCCCCACAGCGACTGTGGCCCTGTATAGATGAAAGTTTCAACGCTTGCCTCGGAGACGTATACCTGACGAATGTTCGAATAGCTTGGCGCAGTATGATGGAGTTCGTCATCTCCAAAATGACTGCCGCCATGACAGAGGAAATGAACAAGCAACGGACTGCGCATGTCAATGGCAACGGAACTACGTCAATCACGTGACAAAACTAATTACACTGCTGCTACTGTGATATATACGTGTATATTAATGTAAATTTGGTACCAGGATCAGTGCCAAAACACGAGTTGACTTGTCTGTGGCGAGATAAGGGGAGAGAAAGTGTCAGACAAGTAGGGATCTATAAAAACAACACAGAATCGCCATTTGTGTGACTTATTCGACTGCTGTTAATCTGATTCACGCCTTACCGTAAACCTGACAATGTGTAGCAAACGTGTTCTCTGGACGTACAGTGCATGGATTAAAGTACGATACAGTTACATTTACTAATTGACAGCTAGATTACTGTCACTGAACTAGTTTAATGACTGGACCAGAAGCATCAGCGATACACGACGGCAATAACCCTTAGCGTGTATATCCCATGCCGCAAGATTCCAGTTTACTCTTACGAGTATGCACTTTCTGTCATGAAGTAAGAGGCTGTGTCTTCTGTGGTTCAGTCGGGGATGGTACCTATAGTATCGTGAGAGATCTCTGCATTATGAAGTAAAGTACAAAATCATACCTTCTGTAGTAAATTAAGAGATTTACTTTCTGTGGTATAACATGAGATATTTATCTACTGTTGTAAAGAAAGAGATTTACCATGCGCAGTTTAGAAGATATCTACCTTCTGTAGTTAAGCAAGATATTTACCTTTTGTAGTTCAATGAGAATTTCACCTTCTGTAGTAAAATGACAGATCTTTTTGTAGTTAAATGAGATACTTTTTTTTAGTAAAATGAGAGATCTATCTTTTGTAGTGAAATGAGACCTCCACTTTCTGTAGTAAATTACACGTGTACTATCTGTAGTGAAATGAGACATCTAGATTCTGCTGTAAATGAGAGATCTACCTTCTGTAGTAAAATGAGAGATACTCCTTCTGTTTTTAAGTGAGAATTTTTTATCTTCTGTCGTGAAATAAGATGACAGTCGTACGCGTCTGTCGTAAAACGAGAGTTCATACTTTCTGCAGTAAAGTCATATTTAGTTTCGTTTTACGGCCCATCGACAGTTCAAGTAGTTTTGGGCAAATTGAAGTAAAAGCTCTGACATCTGTAGTAAAGTGTCATGTTCCCAAGGCAACCGCACGGGTTCTACTGATGTAGCTGAAAGAGCGACTATGTGACAAACGTTCTGTGGTAAAGTGAGAAATTGTAACTTCTGTGATAATATATATATATACTGATCGTCTGCCGTCCTTTGAGAGATCTAAGTTCTGTGGTTTTCTCTCGTCCATCTGAGAGATATTACTTCTGTGATCTTTTGATGTTGATGTCCTCTGAGAGACATAATTTTTTTGTGATTTTTCTTCCGTCATCTAAGTGATATGAGTTTCGTGATCTTCTCGGGAGGGATATTAGTGTATGTGATCTTTTGACGTCCTTTGAGAGATCTTACTATCTGTAATCTTTTGCCGTCCTCTAAGAGATTATTTTTTTATGATCTTCAAAGTCTGCCATCCCCTGAAAGATCTTTACCTTTGTGATCTTCTGACGTCATTCGAGATGTCTTGAATGTTGTGATCTTCTCCATCCTCTGAGAGATATTGGTTTCTGTAATCTTCTGCCGTCCTATGAGAGATATTGGTTTCTCTGCCGTCCTCTGAGAGATATTGGTTTCTTTGATCGTCAGTCGTCCTCTGAGAGATATTGGTTTCTGTGATGTCTGCCGTCCTCTGAGAGATATTGGTTTCTGTGATCGTCTGTCGTCCTCTGAGAGATATCGGTTTCTCTGATCGTCTGTCGTCCTCTGAGATATATTGGTTTCTGTGATCGTCTGTCATCCTCTGAGAGATATTGGTTTCTGTGATCGTCTGTCGTCCTCTGAGAGATATCGTTTTCTGTGATCTTCTGACGTTCTCTGAGAGATATTGGTTTCTGTGATCGTCTGACGTCCTCTGAGAGATATCGGTTTCTGTGATCGTCTGTCGTCCTCTGAGAGATATTGGTTTCTGTTATCTTCTGCCGTCCTCTGAGAGATATTGGTTTCTGTTATCTTCTGCCGTCCTCTGAGAGATATTGGTTTCTGTGATCGTCTGACGTCCTTATAGATATGTTACCCGCTGTGAAATTATGTCTATAAATGATTTATTGATAGTTATGAGGTGTATTGATCAGCGTTATACACCTAGAAACCTGTATGTACTTATATATATATATGATACAGAAGATGAAAAAAGACGTTAGTTCATTCCAAAGACCTGACGTTAGTCACCTATGCAAATCGGAGCTATAGTGTCTTCTTTGTACCTGGGCCTGTATTCATGAAACCGTTCTCATGCTCAAGCATGGATTCTGTGCTCAAACCAACATTCTTGTAACTCGCTTAAATCATGTCAAACGATCAAAAAGTCAAATGTAAACATTATAAACAGTTTTCGGCTTTAAGTCTCCTCATTGGTTTTCCAAACCAGTGACAAAATAAGTTCTTTGATTAATTTATAACGGAAACAAGAAATTTGGCTTGAGCACAAAATCCATTCTTGAGCATGAGAACGGTTTCATGAATACGGGCCCTGGATTTGCCTGTTGAGTTGAACTGTTGGATAGGTGAATAGCAAATTGCTTGTATTTTGTAAGACTTGTGTATGTAGATAGATTATATCATGTGGTATATATCAAACTAAATGTGTTGGTGACCTCCTTCAACACTGAAACGATCGGGAATTACTGTCAAAAACAAAAAATATATCTGCCGTGGTTTTCTTTTTGCGTAGACCAGTAGAGTGAACTAGCAGTTAGTAAACACTGAATGTTGACATACCATTCGGATTACCTCGGCCTGTAAGATGTTGGATATACGTTTGTACCAATCAGAACACCTCGGCCGATTCGGTCTTTGATGAAAGGAACTGTAATCGGGGCGAGGTGTTCCGAATGACGTTTGTAATAACATGCTGCTGAATCTATGAAAACAAACGAGACGTTCCTAATCATAAACAATTTACAAGTGTAAAATATAACCTATCAATCGTTTGTCAGATCAGACAATCGGTCGAAGTATTGATTTCATGAGGCACTTTTTGTACAAATGTTCACCGGATTTCATGAATTTTAAAGTTCTGCTGTAAAATATAGTATTAAATGTATTGATTACATGATTTGTGACGTGTTGGCTTCATGATTAAACATTCATTGCATGTCTCAGGATAGGTCCCTGCTAATTATAGTAATTTAACTACTGCCGCCTAGACCACCGGAATAAGTGACGTCATTAATACGCCTAAAGTGATGACGCAGTATTAAAACGAAGACACTGTCCTGAACACACACGGGCTTCGAAATGCACATTTTTAAAATGATTTTAAAGATGTAAAGCACCATTTTCAGCTCTTCCAAAATTAAAAACTACAAAGTTAAAAACCAATACCATTGAAATGAAAAGGTCATTGCCAAATGTTGGTTTACGTTGAGTGAAACCTTCTATATAATCAAAGATCCTAGTACTAGCTGCCGTAAAGTTTGTATGATGTATGATGACTGCGCTCGTCGACTCTAGGTAAATCCTGAGATACCTTTTATTTGATAGTAGGCCCGTCATGCAATGGCTCTGGTACAGTTCACAATCCAACGGGATGAATGTTGAAGCGTATCAAGAGATGGTTTTATTTACGGTGATCGTATATCGAACTCTACATTTAGCCATCCTTAATTCGTAACAAGAAACACTTAACATGACGTATAATAGTATCGAAAATCAGCAACGACTCATCTCTTTTTATATCGGAATAAACAATATTTCAAATCGATGTCAATTATATTCCAAGAAACTAATAAAATGACAGGAGTATATATAGTATGTATATCTTTATTTAGATCATTGTTTGAAAATTTATACAACCGTAGCCTGATTTCTTCTTTGTTTCATTTTGTTTTTGGTAAAAATGCGATTGATGTTTTTTTTTATATATAGACAGTGCCTGCACCTGAATGTGTTACCGTGTCGTTTTTTACCCGGGGAACGAGTAATAAGAGAATGCATGTTTTTCTTGAGATTGACCCCAGCTTACTTATTACACAAGTACTGTCTTCACAAAAGAACTCAAGTTAGGGGGACTGATTGGGTTTTCCTTTCAAAGTTCACAGAATTCTGTAAAAGTTACAGAGCAGAATATTAATAATGTAAGAGCGACACCTCTGCCAGTACCCCCGGTACACATAACGGTTGTCCCACAGAGTCCGGAAGCCAGGCTGACCCAGTTGTAGGCTTGATTTGATTTCTCTTTCTCTATAATGTGTCGACTCAATCATGTCAAATAATTCAATAACGTGGTAAGGCGTGGGCCCTGTGTCATTTAACATCAGGTTGTTCTTAGCTGACGAGTCGCGTTCTTCATCAGGACCGCTTCATAAAACATGTAGAAAGAAAAGTGTGCCCAGACAAATCGCTTGTGCCTACAACGGGTCATTCGAGTAGTTTCTGTAAGTCTGTGTGTTGGTGGTGGAAAGGTGGAATGAAATACATTCAAAGACATCACGGCTATATCGATTAAATCTATACTATTTATATGAATCTATAGTCCTGTGTCTGTGTATACATTTGGCAAGGAATATATAGGCGACCGCGCGCGGTGTCAGCTTCGGAACATTGCGGCATCATACTCGGAACATCGTGACATGACCTTAGAGCATCGTTACATGATCTTCGGAATACCCCGGCATGATCTTTGAAACACCACAAAGTGATCCTTGAAACTCTGTGGTATATTCCATAGAATATGTCGCTACACGATCCTTAGATTGTAGCATGCTCCTTCAAACCATATCGGTCACCTCGTAACATCATCCTAAGAGGTCGTTATGAACGCGCGACGTACACTTCAAAACCAAAGGGACATGAACATTTGTTGCAGCCATATTTGGACCCACACTAAGGTGTTCAGAATTATAAACTAAAGGCGTAAAACGTGTAAAATTACTCTGAACACCTCAGTTTAAGTCCAAATATAGCTGTAACAAATTCTAAGTCGCTTTTTTTAGAAACATCGTCACATGACCCTCATAATTGTACTGTGTGAACTATCCTCAGAACATGGGGCACAATCCTTGGAGTATCATCATGATCCTAAGAATACTGCGATATGGTCCTCGGAACACGTCAACATGATTCTCGGAACATCGGTGCATAATCCTTGGAACATCGCGGAATACCTATCGGTAACATCGTTCATCTGAGCTGATGATTTTCGCGATGTTGAGACATGATCTCCGGAATACCAGCATGGTCCTCAAATCACATATCCTCCGAGTGCTAAGGCAGAGTTCTCGCAACACGATGACCTTTGGATCACCGCCACATAATCCTCAGAATGCCGGGGTCTTGGCCCATATTCATGAAACCGTTCTTGTGCTCAATTTCTGATTCTGTGACCGTGCTAAAGCCCAATTTTTTGTTCCAGTGATAAATTAATAAACAAAATAGTGATTTGGTAGAATCGTTGAGAGACTTAAAGCCAAATACTGTTTAAAAAGTTTATACTTTTCTTTGTTATCGAGTCACATGATTTAATTGAGTTATCAGACAGTTGATTTGAGCACAGAATCCACGCTTGAGCATGAGAACAGTTTCATGTATACTGGCACCAGGCCTGGTGTACACAACATTGGGACATGACTGTCGGAAAATCACCTTGATTCTCATAATAATACTACCGCGTAGCCACCGTAAATTCGAGACCAACTGGTCCTCTCAACGTCCTGTTATAATCCTCAAAACACTCACAAATGATCTTCAGATCCATTGTCACAATAATCTTCAGAAAACCTTTACATGGTCCCTGGAATGCCAAGGAATGGACCTCGGGATACGCGCGCTTAATCCTCGGGGCGACATAACGATAATCTTCCTTGTTTCGCCCCGAAATAACGATAATGAGCGAGGACAAATACAAGTCGGGTCGCTTAACGGCTACATGTACATTTGCCTCATATCTTCGTTATTTCGCATGAGGGTTTTCGTTGTTTCGTTATTTCGCTGCGGAAAGACGATAATTATCGGGGTAAAGAGACGATAATTTCGCTGCAAAATAACGAAATGGCACATATCAGTCTCCATATAACATTGCGGTACGATTCCCTAACGGCACATAACACGGTGGCACTAAAACTGTTTATCTGAGTCACGTGTACTGTTATGTAACAAACAAGTATACATTTTGTACAAATTAAGGCTGACAGTGTACCTTTGGTTAGCCAACTTAACAGTAAATACAATGTACCTAAAAGAAAGTTCTCATTTAATCGAGGGAATAACTAGCTAACATATCTCTATCAATTTATGTGAAGACTCATAAACAATGCGGTATCTCATATAATCCTAATTACAAATATCTACGAGTTATTTCCAACAATTGTATTTAGAGATAGTTTTACTTCAATTAGAGCATTAAAAACCATTGCAAGATATCTCTAAATATATCACAAAAGAGATAGTTTTCTTACAATTTAAAGACCTCAACTCGAGTTAATTTTAAGATATCTTTATGAAAGAGATATTTTATTAGAGAGATTTTTTAAATGGCGGAAATAGATATAATTAGATACGATAAAAATATCGTTTAATTAATTTGATATATCTATAATTTTTCAATAAATCATGATATCTTTAAATAAATTAAAAATATCTTTAAACAAATTAAAGATATCTTTAAACAAATTAAAGATATCTTTAAACAAATTGAAGATATCTTTAAACAATTATATATATCTCAGATAATTAGGATTTATTATTTAGAAGATATCACTTACATCAAAAGCGATATCTCTGTTAATCTACAAGAAACTACCTTATGAATATTGTTTTTTTTTAATTTATTTTATTTTTGAGGATTTTTTAACAGTACATAATACATTTCACATACACACACTCATTCCATTTCTAGTCATTAGCAACATGTAGTTAATAGTGTAACTGCTTATAATTGTGATATGTACTGTTTTTAAGAAAGAAAAGAATGAGAGATAGAAGAATTAAAGAGAGAATAGAATCAACATAGAGAAAGAGAACTTGAATATGATATATGCAAATGTTAAGGTATAAATAGTTATATAAATATGCATATTCTTCTTAAACCCACGTCATTAAATGGCCATTACTGTCAATAGGACGCTAAACAAAATGAAATCAATCCAAACTTGAATAGGTCTGGTTTGACGTACTGCCCGAGGCAACTAATGTGGGCTACCCTGAAGAATCGGGGTTTACTCTGTATCCCCCTTCATTATAAATAAATAAATAAATAAATATACAACATTTGATATAGCGGCCTATCTAGCTAGAATAAGCCACTCTAAAGTGCTTTACAGTACATATAATTTATATACAATCCATACAATCAATACAATTAGCATATTCATTAATCAGTACAATTTTGAGGAATTCGCAGGAGCTGCCTTATTATGTGCTAACTACTAGTCCTATGCCACTAGGCTAATATCTCCCTATGTGTATAATATCGGCTAATATCTCCCTATAGGCTAATATCGCACGCAGGGGCGTGCGTGCTGGAGATGTATTATAGAGAACAATGCGTTAGGGATTGTTTGTTTTTGACGTTTCCCCGGGTTATTCTTTTGAAACATTTTAAAACTAGTTTATCTCAACACGCCGGCCTGCTGTTTTACAATTTTATGGTCTTGTATTATTTTATTGCGTTTTATGGACTGTTACACTCCTATAGGTGATCAAATATTGAGTCCTTTAAACGAAATACATAAAAATCTTTCTATCATTCCAGTATTTGATAGGTAACTTATTTTTTTCATTAAACTAATGTGTATCATTTTTATGAAGTTTTGTTTTTATTCTATATCTTTTTAAATTACCAGGGAGATGTGTTTCGTTTAAAAGATGAATAGTCGACGACTGAAATTGAATAACAAATGTCACAACTGAAAAAAACCCGTTTCTATAGTGTAGAGAAAATACTCTAAATGGACAAATCAGAGAATACGCTTTAGCTTCGTGTTACCAAAATTGTATTGCACACCATTGCAGAAATATTCCTATCAAATTAAATGAAACTGCAAGGTCGTAACAGAACGTACGAGGGGCGGTAACTACGGATGTCTTACCAAATAATACGATACAATGGCGACACAAACTGGACGTATTCTGGAGGTTTGATCTATTTTCATAAGATTTTACATCTCTCATCCCCAAAAATATAAACAAACACGTTAAACGAATGGTATAATTTTCAATGAATATTCATTTCTCCTATATAAGTGCTAGTCATATTTTTTTACATATGAAAGGGAAATGCATACTGTGCTAACGATACTGAGGTGGTACTTCAGTACGAGTAACTTCCCTTTAACATAACGCGTCGTTAGTTATGTGCAGAGCTAATAACCGAGCATGATTCTTCGAGGGTAAATAAATATAAAATGACAAACCGATTCTTAAATTTAGAAAGTCCCTTTTTGAAACATGTTTGCAACGTCAAAACTCTTCTCCAATTTTAATCTATTAAAATATCCTTAACGATCACACATAAAATAAATACTGGGCTGTTGATATCGATTTAGATGATTTTTAATTAATTTCACTTGATAAACTACGCTAGATTTTTGCCCAAGAAGTTTTCCTTATTCTCGTACATTACTCAAGTTATGACATCATCTAAGCGTCAGGCGACTGTAAACAGGAAACTTTTGTTTTTCTATATCCACCTCGTATCAACTGTTTCCCGTTCAATACTCATCGATTCACTGAAATAACAACAGAGAATTAATCAAATCTACCCGACCTACCTAGAACATTTTGTACTGATTTTATTATTATAATCTGAAGAAACACTAGCGTCCCCATTACAGAGTAAGTTTACATCAATAACACCATCATAACATGCTAGATCTGTATATAATATTCTACGTAAGTTCTGATATAGGGGACAAAAAAGTAAAAAATTATAAGAATCTTCACAGGGATGCCCACATCGACACTCTGCTGAATCTATTAGGTTGGCTATAAAAAGATCATAGTTGAGTGGGCTTGCTCGGTTTCTTAGACGACAGTGAAGAATATTTAATTTCCTAGATCCA
>JAUMHH010147423.1:0-20251 GCA_032359455.1 Chlamys rubida | reverse complement strand
TCCCCACCCTCACACTACCAGGGAGCTCCTTCCCCACCCTCACACTACCAGGGAGCTCCTTCCCCACCCTCACACTAACAGGGAGCTCCTTCCCCACCATCACACTAACAGGGAGCTACTTCCCCACCGTCACACTAACAGGGAGTTGGCTCCCCACCCTCACGCTACCAGGGAGCTCCTTCCCCAATGTCACACTAACAGGGAGCTGCTTCCCCACCCTCACACAAAAACCAATGTTACAATGTGATCTGAAAATTTGATACATGAGACCTCAAATTTACACCCAGTACCAGTGTTAAGAAGGGATATGGCAATGTATATGATGCAAGCAGGGGTCCCAACCCCACCCTCACACTAAAACCAATGTTACAACTGGATCTGAAAACAATACAATGTACATGATACATGGGACCCCATCTCCACCCTCTCATACTAACTTTGTTAAGAAGGACCTTACTTGGGGCCCCTTCACCACCCTCACACTACCAGTGTTACCATGGGGCTCTAATGTAACTTTGATTGTTAATACTATCAAGGGGTCTTTTTGATACTCCTCCTGAGAGTCAGCAATACACTCTTCAGGGTATTAACTAATTCCAATCTTACTCACCAGTATTAAGTTAATAAGATCAACTCATTGTGCTATCATCAATTATTCTGCATTAATTATGCATCGGACCTTCACCAGTTCCAGCGGGGACGGAAGATCTACAGATGAGTTTGCTGTAGACATCGAGATAGCCTTGATATTAACTTGTACAATCATAGTTATGATATTACTGGCAAAGATGAACCCTCATCATCTTATAAGTAATTATTCCACATTTCCCCAACTTTGATCTGCAGCCTGCCCCTCTCTCTGGCCTGGCAGTACCGCGGGGTCCTCACAGGAGTCTGAGTGTTTTTCCCCCATTCTCACTAACATAAGTACAATGAGGAAGGCCTTCTACATACCAAAGTTTATGACATTAACAGGCAAACAAATTAATCCTGATTAAAGCCACTGGCTGCTCTCCTCAACAGCCATTTATATGAATACTTTCCTTCCATTAATTCATTATTTCATTAATTCTCGGTCGGTAACTGTAAATATAATAAAAATCTAAATCTATATAGCACATTCCCACATTGTTCTTTAATAGGTTCTACCACTGTGTAATGCATTAATATAACTCTTTTCAGACGTAATGCTCCCCATCTCAAAATAATTTTATATACACCCTCCAAAAAAACTCCGGATTATAGTGTTTGTTTTATACAGAACATTACCCGAGATGTATTTCATTTAATTTGACAATTATGTTCCTCACTTAGAGAGGCAACATCGTGGTAGCACAGATGTTCTCGTAGACAACGGTAGCACCATCTAATCTCCGTAATGTGTTCTGGTTCAACTTAGAAACCTGCACAATCAGAAATTTCATATAAACAGGACTTCAAACGCATTTCTACGTAAAAGGCACCTATATAATCTGAACACCTGTATAAATCAGAACTTTTCTAGGTCACACTGTATAAATCTCTTTGAAATCTAAAAACCTTAGGTAATACACCAGCTTTCAACTTGGTTGGTCTTTATCAATTAATTCATATTGAAACTAAACCTGTAAAGTATGGCCACCTTTATAGACCAGAATTCACCTAGGTTCCACAGTATAAATGTCTGTATAATCTGAAAACCTATGTAACCAAGCCTTCAACTCGATCCCGTTAATGTAAATACAATTTGCAATCAGAAAGCCAATACAAATCACGTTTCTTTGAGATCCTACTACATGTGTTTCTGTGTTTTCCGAAAACCTCCGTGGATAAGACTTCATCCATCTAGGTCTGATTCCCAAACATTTTTATTTTACTGTATTCGCAGAAGTTTAAATATGCAAATATGAGCTGTCTCTCCACAGAGAAAAATGTGAAAATGAATCTCTTTAATTGTGACATAAATGTGATTTACTCTATATAAAACAAAACTTAACAGATTCATGAGACAACAATATACTACATATACTGTACACTTAAACCAGATCCTGTCCAATCCAGATTTTTTTCTAAACTGGCCAAAGTTAGTTGGGACAATGAAAAAGTATAACAAGAAGACTCTCATAACTCTGGGACTCTCTGCAAACCGACCAAATCATGTGGACCCAGTTTTTTAAGTTTAGACAGAACATACCGAGCAAAAATTCAGTATACAATGAAGTTCAGAAAATCATTTACAAGAAAAAAGATATTGTTAGTACAATATTGATAATGAGAAACATTACTACATTGTTGAATAATCTACCAAGATGTCTACCACAACAAGGAGTGTAAAGGGGGTAGGAATCCAAGTTTCCATTAGTAAAAGGTATGTGGCCCATTTACCGAGGCCCATGCAGGCTTTAATTGATGGTGCTGAGTAGGATGCTCAATCACTCCTCAAGGAGAACTCAATCAAATTCCTGCAGCGTTGTCATTGAATGGCACTTTAGCAAATCGCAAATGTATAAAATCCTATTTAGTTCCAAGAGAATTTTGCTGACCATGGTATTAAGTTAATTTACTTGTCCTCATATCATGAAGTGTAATATTAACTTGAGGTTTTAATAGACAGAAATTATTAACTCATTGACCCCTGAAGACACATTTGAACTTCTCTAATTCAAAGGTTGGAATAGTTCATTATGAAATTTCAGGGGTGAATGAGTTAACATCATGTTTGGATCATAACTTCAATGACTACGGCACGTTTTATGGACACAATGTCCACCACAATTTCAAAATTGTATGTTTCTACCTTAAAATGCTACCTTCTTTATAGTTACCTTTACCATAGCAGATGTTAAGAGATCAGTATGTTCTTACCTTATTATTACGAGAATTTCAGGGAAATAGCTGGTATATCACCTGCCTCAGCTTACGTAAAATGCTGACCTGACCGATTGCAAAATGAAATATGTACCGTTTTATCATTGGACAGATTGCAGATTAAGGGGCTGGAGAAGTAAGTATATGAGAAGATGTTAACTCATTCAGCCCTGAAATTCACCTTTGAATTGGAAGAGTTCAAATGTGTCTTCAGGGGTAAATGCGTTAAAAAGTATTCAAAGTAAGTTCTTATGATGCAAACTAAAACACAGACCGGTCAACAAGAGCCTTGAAGATTAATCTGTTGGATTCCAAGATAAGTACTCTTCCCCCCCCCCCCATGGTCTATTTTTATAAATTAAAATTCCATATTGCACATCTACATATCACAGTGTATCAGAATATCAAATTTCAAAAATATTACTCTCTTGGATTCTGAGATAATATCTGAAAACCAAAGTGTAGACGGACGGACAAAAAAACAAATGGATGGATGGACAGATAGACACAGTGACTTATATAGGGTACCTGCATCTTTGATGTGGGGCCCCTAAAAATGTGACAATGATATATATAAGACAACAAAACAACAAAATCTATGAAAACAAGGAGATGATTCAGTGTTAATGAGAGACCCTTGCAGATATCTGACCTATAGATTATACCCAACAAGCTAAGTGCGACCATGGCAACAGTACATGTCAGACCTTGCTAAATGGCCAACCATTAACTTGCTAAGGAGGCACGGGAATCTGTTATAAAACACTAAAAAAAGCCCACACAATTCAGCACCGAAAAATAGCCATTCTTTGAAGTTGATATAAAGATAATATAAACCATGCTTAGCTTAATCCTTTCTGACAAAGAAAGGGCTTTGACCTTGTCGCTGACCTTTTCTCGTTGAAATTCTTATCAGTAAGGGTCATAAAAACCACCGGGAGAAATGTTGCATTAATATTTGAATTCTGTAAACTCCTGCTGCGCATGTCAAATTTAAAATGACATATTAAAATTTGATAGCAGGAAGTAGTGCCAATATTAAGTCAAATCAACGTGAAATTTAAAGAAAACACATGAGAATCTGAGCCATCGCCGAGGGCCACTTCCCTCGCCCAACCTCCCCAGTGCAGTAGGCCGCCTGGATCTGTATGAACACGACTGAAAACCAGATTTTTTTACCAGCAATTCCACGAGAGGAACATTTACAACATGCCGTGTGACACAATATATCTGTACACCTAAACATGATGGATTGGACAGCGCCGTCTGCACATTCTATAAAACTTACAAAATTATAATGGAAACAAAATGGATAAAAAAATCCACATTCAGCACTCAATGAGAATCATATGGTAGCACTTTATGTGCGTGTGTTTATTGGGGCAGACCTATAAGGAGGTTTGTTCCTGGGTCATATCGATGTAAGGGTTCCTGTTTGGGCTACCCTCGAACAAAACTATACTCAGGATGACATGGCTTCTCCTACTAGATTCCCTGGCCTGTGCATAGATCTGACACCTATTTTTAAATCAAAAACAAATTTTGAACTGGTTTTAGCTTGCTTTGATTTTATCTGTTAATTTAAAACTACATCAGAAACAGGAAGCTAATGGTATTTGGTAACACTGCCCAGCATGGACATTGAAAAATGTGGTTCAATACATATACAATTTACATTCTAAATTTTAAAGTTATTTTTGGTTATTTCTATTGGTCCATTGACCCAAATAAAGATATTCCCTTATATTTTTGATATTGAAGTGTCTGTGTTGTCAGTGCAAACGAGATTCCTGGAACAGCCTAATGTCACCAAAATGTTTGCTTCGGACAGTTTTCTCATGTTTGTCAAGCCAGTAGAAGCTTCAAAATGACCCTGATCAAATAACATCCCTAGCCCTATGAATGCAATTTTTTCTGGTAATGCTTATAAGGAACTTGCAGTGGAAGTGTAAAGATACAGTTATAGAATGGGTACAAGGGACAAAGGCGTTCTACTGCCCATGAAAGGCAAACTATTTCCAAAAGGTGAAGGCTAAGGAAAAACAGTTGGACTTGAAGGGACACTTTAATGACATTTTTAAAAAGCAATACTCCAAGCTGCAACTTATAAAAACCTTTCGAAAGCCGTACTGATTTATTGTCAGCAGTGATATCTTGACCGATAACCAAAAAATTGCAGGGTCAAGGTAAAATACCAGCTCCTCTCACCTGATTGGCTACATCTAGGTCAGGTGGCACTATGATGGGGCATGCATACACAATTGGCATGTGATCTCAGAATAATGTTTTGATTGGTCCTTTTTGACATAGATATAGTTCTGAAATAATAGCTCAGTTAAATGAGCTATATCCCATACATAATATCTTTCTATCAGTTAATTTCAAAAGTATTTACTGATGTATTACTCTTAATGAGGATAAATACACAAAGATATTATAATCCCTGCTATAGGTATATATATACTGCTGTCTTTGACTACTTTATCACAGTATCCTTAACCCTTTCACCCCTATGTAACTTAAGTAGACTCTTCCATGCATTTATATGGATGAGTCCATTATGGTCTACAGTGGTGAAAGGGTTAAAGCTGTTCAATTTGGAAATGTTTTTAGCTTTAATTTTCCAGAAATTTACTGGTACATGTACATGAAGATGATCTTTGTTAACCGAACGAAAATGAATGTGTAACAATTGTATGGAGGTATAAATATCTAGGTCATCAGATCATTGTAATTTAGTAAAGCAGTATACTAGTTATATAGCATACATCACTGCTGCACTTATATTTTCAATTTTTGTTTTACTTTCAGAGATTTTTTCCTAAAAAGACAAAATATTTGTCCAGTAAGTTTGAGGAAGTGAAAGTCTGCAGTGAATCAAGCAGGCCTAGGCAAACCTCTGTAAATATAAACGAACTTTTCAAATAGGGTTATCGTATCAGGTCTGGAGATTACCACGATATCTGATGTCAAAGATAAACCTGCATTGTCTGGTATCATATCACATGAGGTGGGTATAATCTACCTGTTTTATAATCAATCATGTTCCTAGAGTTATAATTACATTTGGAAGATGGTATGTATAGAGAGTTGTGATAGATTTATGGATTTATATGTATATTTATGTGGTGGTTGCTGAAATATTCTTTTTCATCACTGAATCAAATTTCCGATACATGGAAGAGACTGTTGACAATCAGATTTATGGTCTTGATATTGCATTTCCATAACAGTATTACTGGTATTAGATACCACCACAGCTAATGTGTGAACGAATCACAGCTTTTAGTTTATTTTGTTTTGTCTTGAGAAAAAAACGTACAAGTCATTAATTCTTTAAATATCTCTGAGATTTCTACTCTGTATTTAGTGGGGTGAAAAAAGAACAAATTTTGATACATGTATTGCGACACTTCACCATCCAAAGGGGGTATGTATACTCACATGCAAAATTTGGCATTTGCAAGTGATGGATTAAAAATGAGATATGCCTTGGACAAGTTGATAGACTGACTGACAAACCCATGAATGGACCGATTCACTCACAGACAGATGGATGATTTGACTGACAAACAGAGGGATGGACAGATTGACTGACACACAGAGGGATGGACAGATTGACTGACACACAGAGGGATGGACAGATTGACTGACAAACAGATGGATAGACAGACAGACTGACAAACAGAGGGATGGACAGATTGACTGACAAACAGAGGGATGGACAGATTGACTGACAAACAGATGGATAGACAGACAGACTGACAAACAGAGGGATAGACAGACAGACTGTCAAACAGATGGATAGACAGACAGACTGACAAACAGATGGATGGACAGATTGACTGACAAACAGATGGATAGACAGACAGACTGACAAACAGACATATGTACAAATTGACAAACAGACGGACGGACCGATTGCAAGCCTACAGTGCCCTCTGGTAGCACTAATTATTGAACGCCCCTACACTGTGATCCTCGTAAGGTTCTATTGGAGTGTTAGTGACTCTGGACCAGTCACTGACAGGAAATCATGTTGTGATCAGGGAATCGGTCATCTATATAACGATAGCTAGAATGACCAGTGTTAATAATTGGTTTTGACCAATTGTGGGATTTGATGTCCCCAGATGACCAATAACAAGCCTGGTGTGGGGTCACACGTAATTCTACAACGTGTAATGTTAACGGCGTCCATACCATCCAGATAGCAGCACCAGATACAAAACAGCCAACCGATTATAATTACTTTTTTTTTGTTCATTTGGGGAATATATGGTTTGGTAATTATGAATGAAGGGGTGATGTTTTGCACACAGCAGAGAAAATAGGGAACAGCGTGGGGCTTGTAGGGGTCTTCATTATTCAGGCTCTAAGGTAATTGTAGAACGGCTTGGGTAAAGGTGGAGTTCTAGACTGCAGATTTAGGGAGAATGCAAGAAAAACACAACAGTCTCTATAAGCAACAAGTTCCAGGCATATCAGTTTTCGACGCAAACATTCTTTCCAATAACTTGTCCAGATTAACAAATTATTCTGGATTTTTGTAATGAACGGGAAATCAGGTGTTAATTATGATTATCACAGGGTTTTTCTCCAGACTGGCAGAATCCACACATACCCGGGGCTCCACAGGGTTGACTATACATTATTATATTAAGATTCTGGGACGTTCCAGCACATGAACAGAGCTACCACCATGTTTTCTGTCCTGTAGAACACCGCCAAACGTTATGATGATTATAGAGAGAAGCAGTGGACAGCTAAGTTACACACAGATAGCTGTAACGATAATTCCACCTTTCCCACAAACAACAATAAACGAGAGGAAAACTTGTATATATTGTCATCACAAGCATGCCAAACAAAACATCTATATGATTCATATCTCATACACCTCATCATCAGCATTCCAGATAGATGTTAATATTAGTCCTATTGGCAGTTTTGGTAATTTCTACATGTTAGTTTGTGTGTACCGTAAATATATCAATGTAAACCCTGCCCCATTATAGCCTGATCCGCCATTAGCAGGTTTAGGAGGAACCCCCTGTGTGGTGAGAGGGTATGAAAGCAGAAACCCTATTCAGAATATTGTTTAGGCTCGCTTCTGTGTATTCAGCTTATAGGGAATATCAAAATTATCAAAATCAATCTGCTGCCCTCAAAGTTACACTTCGGATCTTTATCACAATTATCTTTGTCATACCTGCCTCTCTTATTTCCATTTTATTCCTTTTATATCAGAACCGTGACATGTATAAGTTTTTGTCTTATCAGTTGAGTCTGTAATGTATAGCATAGCAACTACTTGCTTTTTTCTTTGTGTTATTGTCTTATAGTGCAGAGTTTTATATCGCCAGGGTCCTTATTTCTTTATTTTTTACGGTATTATATTCGGTATATCCACCTGATTGGTGACAACCAAAGTCCTTTTCAGGTTTTATTTTGCTAAATACGGTATCCCTGATTGCTGAATATATAAAGTAACTTTTTGAGTTCTTATTACATTAAATATGGTATAATTGGCCTGGTTTATAACTTGACTATATATACCCCTCTGGGGTTTTATGGGTGTTTTTATGGGGTGAAATGTGGTATTCTCAACAGGCCTACTGTTATACTCATAAACAACTCGTTGGTAGCTACAGGTAATAGTAGTAACACAGGAAAATATGTATTGTACATATGAACCGTGGATACAGATACATTATTATGTCTCTCTCAGCCTGTGGATGAAAAGATGAAAGTGGAAAGGAAGAGAAGATATTGGCCAAAAAAAGACCATTTCATTTCAGACCAATTTATTGTTGCCAAATTTTCTTCCACAAAGAATTACAGTATCCTGATATTATCAACATAACATCAACATTAACACATAGCAGATCACCTAGAACTCAGCTGGTTTTTCGTCCTACCGTCAGTGTTTTACAGATAATAGGCGGTCTGTTTCTATTTTTCTGATCATGGCCTATAGAGTGGGTTAGGAACTATTGTACACTGTACCCGCTGCTTCCCAAGTTGTATGAAGAAACAGTGATCCAAAGTTAAAATGTTTAATACCAGATAAAAACGACATTCTGTGCTAAATTTGTCCATTACAAAGAGTATTTAAAGTGACTATCAATTATGTATCTTTCATAAATCTATTTACAATAAACGACAGTCAGGACATAACGGATTATAAGATGTTGATATGTTTTTTCATTTGCCTTAGACATTTTGTTTTATCTAATATCACAAGTACCGTAAATATCTGCGTATAGGGTGCACTTTTTTAGAGGGAAATCATTATATTAAGAAATGGGGTGTGCACTATATACAAGGGAACAATCCAAAACCAGTCCTGGAAAGCGATTATTTGTTAGAAATTTGTTCAGGTATTTTTGGAAATCTTTTGAAATATATACTCCCCGCCACGATAAACTGATGAAATTTTGCATTATAATTCCTGATCGCATTGTCTATTTTTACCATTACAAAAATTTGTAATTTAAAGTCATATTACATGATAAATTCAGATAAATACACTCTAGCGTCAAGTACAAATCTAAACTTTTTTTTCATCTCAAAAACGTACCTGCGCATTATACACATTTACGGTAGAAATTTCACAGAAGAAATGAAAAAGTTTATTTGTGTTAAATACATAAGAACCAATAATATACAAGGCAGTGAAGCATTTGTATGAAACATTTCATTTATTAAAATTGCCTTTAAAGTTGATATCATATACTTACATATGGCAGGAGATCTTTCTAAAACTCCGGCCTACTTTATTGTGTAAAATGTGGTGCTGAAGCACTTCAAACTCAAGAAAACTTTGCTGATATATGGGTTTAAAATAGCGCTTACCACAGAGAGATAAAATATATAACTGTCTTACTTACGCAGGCATAATCTTTGATAAACAGTTAAAGAAGACTTGTGCGGTGATTCTGTCTGGCACTTACACCGAAGAACTATTAGGGAAAGTGGTAACTCCTGCATGTTTTAATCTGTCGGCAGTTATGGGGACGCTACATGCTTCATTACAAACCACTTCCCTGGTTTGTAAATTGCTATTTTAGAACTATTAGTCAAATTAATTTATCCCCTGGCAATCCCAAGCTTCGAGCCCTTCCAAGTGCATATTGTATATTCCTCATGGGTACAGTAGTTGTTCTAATATATTGACATTGATCCGTTCTTCAGCTAAGTAAACTCTGACAGCATATAAATTAGTGTATACGCAGTGAAAAAAGGCTCAACCGATTGATACTTGTTTCAAATATGGCACTGTTCATGTTTAAGCGAGATAACAGTCCAAACTTATTTTTCTTTCGTAAGAACAGCTCTTTAGAGCTAATATATTTTGTTTCTTCTTTACAGAGCACTAATGCGCAACATAAAATATGTTCATTGCCAACTGCATTCATACTACAATGTATCGTGTACGCCTTCAAAATAAAGGTAAATTCTTATATAAACACGTCTTATCTCTAACAATAGTCCTGCCTGTTATCAATTTCAAAGTCTGACTTTGAACATTATCAAAATCATAGGGAAATGTTTTCTCTATTGGGTATTCCAAACGTATAATGTATCACACTTTGTAATATTTATCTTACGTTTTGCTCCCTAAATTATAGATAATCAAGCTTTGCACGCAGCATTGACACTGGCGACACAAAGGTAGTCGCCATGCACACATAATGACAATCAATGATTTGATTGGCCAACATGTTTAAATTCAAACTACAGATGCGAGCTCATCAACTGTTAACGATTCAGCTGTGAGAGTAATCAAATTACATGGAAGGTTTCCTTAAATAGACCCCATAAAATCAAACAGATTTTTTCCCCTATTAGTACCAGGACTTTAAGGAGCTGCATACATGCAATGGGTTTAATTGTTCAACTGTGTGCTCTTACTCCCAACGATCTCCTATACAGGCGCCGTGCCCAGAAGGCTCGCTCAGCTTACTGTGGTGGTCCTGTGATGAGAATGAGCTCAGCTCTTGTTACAGAGAACCTCCTAATAGACCAACCATTGGGAGCTGTGAACACAAACAAACAGAGAATCACGGGTTTAAAATAGGGCAATGAACTCCCAATCAAACCATATCAAAGACTTTTCTGCTAGTCAACTAACCTGAAACAAATACATGTATAGATTTACATTGTACTGGTTCTACACCCATTGCTATCAACGCATACAAGGCCATGCTAAAAAGATGTGTGGTTCCTGTAATCTTATTCCCTTTTTCTGAATAATAATCACACACAGTTAAATAAAATACAAGGAAAGTTTCTTGTATACATATACAGGGTCATTCAAAATTGGTCATAATAAATTATTTGTAATGTCAATAGCGGTGCAAAAATATCGTATTAAGGTTTCACATGGTACCAGAAACATGGCTATTTTTTTTACTTGGCCTTAAATTTTATTTCTAGTTAATCTAGTTACAGTAGAGGGTATAGGACCTGAATCTAAAATCTATATCAGATTGTCAAACATTCCAGATCAAATCCTAAAAGAATCTGATTATAATTTCAATTTGCTACAAAAAGCCTGCATCATTACACCTGGTGCAGACAGGGGATTTAATAATGATGGAGATCAACGGCCCACTTCCTGTTGTAAATGTCCCAGAAAATTGAGTTAATAAAAGGCTTAATCAGTAATGTCCTTGAATCAGATTACATGAAATAGGTACCCCATACTGGAAATAAACACAAATTGTAGATTACTAGTGGGGGGGAGGAGTATTTATCAATTCTGATTTTTTTATTTCTCATTTTGATGTTAGAACTATATCATTACCTTGCTTTGTATAGAAGGAAATAATCATATACATTTGCATATAATTTTTTACAGGTTTTCTTTTTGAACTCTTTTTTTTTATGGAAGATGCGTAAATTAAATGTAACATATAACCTTAAGTCAACAAAGCATGGACGAATGCATTTGAATGACAGAGATGATGCTGTAAACTGGAAAATTTCACCCAGTCAAATATTTGCCCTTTCCAAACAAGTTCCACGTAAGCCCAATATTTATTTCACCTCTGACATTGGAAATATTTGTCATAGTAGTCTATTTACTCATGCATATGTTTATCGTGACAAACTTACCGCATTTATATGGAAGGCAAAAAAAGTTAAAGTCAAACTACAGAAAACACAATGCTGCTGATCCAGAATTGTTTTGTCTGGAACACTTGGACAGTGTTGTATGAAAAAAATGCCAATTGATAGTGGGACAACCAGAGTACTGACGGCGAGATCGTTGATCTTATATAAGCCATCTGTGTCAATTTCAGTAATAATACGGTAAACGTTTCTTGTTCAACTGTACATGGTCAGATGCTTTGAGAGTCAATAAATAATTCACAATTATCACACAAAGGTTTCAGCATAAAACATTGCCAATACAAATGTCAATGCTGTGCATTAGAATAATTGACTACGTAAAAGCATTTATATGTCGAAAAATGATCTAAATTATGTATTTTTACAGGCTGAATATAACTGAAATATGACAAGCATGTTTATTTCTAGGTTAATTGATTATGAACCTGTTTTTTCTGAGTGAGTGAATAAACTGCAAAGGCAATGCTCAACTTGTTATGAAACAAAAGGAAAAATAAATCAATGGACAATCCTCTATTTTTTCCCCCTTTTTATACAATTGAGAATACATGTACCTCAAGATATGGTTATGTACTACTCCAAAGTGCAAATATCTCTTTGAGCCACATTAAAGATCTGTAATATATTGTTTAATTTGGGCCAAGTAAAATAATACATCATAAGATGGAAAAATGCATAATAAAGCATGTATTAATTATTTTCATAAATGGTCAGATAAGTCAAAAATCACATTCAATTTTTTTCCAGGGGACATAACTCTTGACACAAATCACAGGGATTATGCAAGGTAGCATATAACCTTAACTTAAAACACAAATCACAGGTATAACAAGTAATGTAGTTTCACCCTCAAGGGAGATCACTCTAACACTTATCACAGGTATGTAAAAGATGTGCATTGATTAGGTTGCCTTACAAGCGTCAGCTGTAGGGAATTTCCCTTTAGCTCAGCGGTAGAGCATCGGTCTGGAGAGCCAAGGGTCGCGGGTTCGAGGCCCAGCGACGGCACTATCTTTATCACTATTCCTCGTCCTATTACAGGTATATTTAACCCATATATAACCTTATTTCTTAACACAAATCACAGATTAAATATGTAAGATAGCACGTTAAATGAATAAAAACAACATTACACATTGCATTTTTAGGTGAACAGCATTTCCTGGAATTCATACTAATTTGAGTAATAACAACAGTTACACAGGATGTATATAACAGCAGTCAAAATTTGAGGAGGTGTACCACCCTTTGTGAAATATATATAACACAGCTGTTGTCAATTTCAGTAATTAGAATGTAAGGTACATTGCAAGTCAATTAGTCAATCAAAAGGTGTGTATGATTGGCACACTTCTGTGAAATGTGCACCACATACACAGCCCATGTTAATTACTGTAAAGGCAATGTAGATTACGTTGTAATAATTACAGTGCAAGGTAAATTACAAGTTACAGACATTTAACACTAGCTGAATAATCCAGCCACCTTCTCCCAAGCAAAATTGGTTGGATTGTGGAGTCGTTGGATAATCAGGTAAATTTTGTATGGACAAAGCTAGCCTGTTCCCTCTAATTCTGGTTATATATAGTGGGATAACTGGATTAGCCATTGCTATATATAGTGGAACATCTGGATTAGTGGCCAGTCGCTGGATCACAGTAGCTCAATTATACCGGATTACAATGTTGCAAAGCACTGATTGACATACGTTGTACTTATTTTTATTCATAAATATGAGCATCACATGACAAAAGCACTGATTGACATACGTTGTACTTATATTTATTCATAAATATGAGCATCACATGATAATAATAATCTCTATGTATCATTAACACCAAAATAAAATCAATATGGCTGTATCATATCAGGTGATACAATTAACCTGCATGATTAAATATACATCGCTACAATCAGAATGTCCATTATGATATACTGTGTATTAACTTTACAATTATTGACTTTTGTTGCGGTGAATATGTGGTTACATCAACCTGAGAAAGAGATACTGACTGAGGCGAGTGGAGAGTGCACCTATGTATTACAATTATATACACCTCCTATACAAATAGCTACCTTATAGATGTCCATATTTACCATAGTTATGTGTTAATCATCAATAATTGACTTTTGTTTGGTGAATATGTGGTTATATCAACCTGAGAAAGAGATATTGACCGAAACGAGTGGAGAACAGATTTTCAACGGTGCATGTGCAATACATATCGGGTTGTGTGTACTTGTAACGCCTAACCTGTTGGCGGGATGTTTAGGCGACCTGACTGAGGTGTGGTCTGTATACCTACATCACGCTTATAAACAATTTACACAATGTCTGCAGCACACAATTAATGACCGAAAACAAGCACCAGGTAATAGTTTAATTTGTACTGGAGACTTGTACAGATATTGTATAATAATAATGCATAATCTCTGTATAGTTTATCATGAAAACGATTTATTAGTTTATACCAATTAATTAATTAAAAAAGTAATGATAACAAAAGCTTCTCTGACATCCCATATATCTATTATCGGCCTCGTTAACAGCTATAATAATAATGACAGGTTAGAAAACACCTAGGACAGGGTAATTAAGTTATTTTATCATTTATATTGAACCATGAAGTCTAATTTTAATACCATAGAATGAAGCACTTACACTGTCAATATTTAACATAACAAATAGAATGAAACTTAAATACTAAATATTTTGGTGGTCAGGCTCTCCGATCGGATGTGAAAAGGTATAGGGTCATGCACCTGCCTGCCAGACCACAAGGTTTTCCGTTTCCTCCTGTGCACTGTGCACTAACATCTAGGCAAACAAGAATTACTAACTCATTACCCCCGAAATTTCATAATCAACTATTCCAACCTTTGAATTGGAAGAGTTCAAATGTGTCTCCAGTGGTAAATGAGTTAATATGAGTTAACATAAGTTTTTTCATAATTGTTGTGAAACAAATAAAGTTTATAAAATATTATCAACTAAACATACATCAAAATCCACCTTTTTGTAGCTAGCTAGGTCACAGGTGATTGACAAATACTGACTTAAGCACCAATACCTGCACTGTTGATTAAATAGCCTGGTACGGAGAGATGACCGCTGGATACAGACGAGATGACCGCTGGGTTGGTCACTATTCTATCAATAATATCGTTCCGTCTACAATTTAAGGACTGCAGTCTTCACATCAGGAGCATCAATCCACTATGTCCAGGAAGTGATTGAATGTCTATTATATACATCTTTTATCGTCATTCAAACAGTATCCTGGATGACTGACTTCAGGAACACACGATAAAGATCAAAACCTATTTATAGAAGTATGTGTACTATAAATAACCTTAAGGTGTGTTATACTATGTTATCATGTGCTCATCCAAATGACGAAATATAGGTCCGTTAGTGTTGTCAATTTCAGGTCATAAATTTCCTTAAGCTACATATATATCAGTACAGTACACGCCCATTTAACACAATTTATATACAGGTACTACCTGTAACATTAATACCCGCGTCCTTATTTGGAAGCAAAATTTAAATATTTAATGTCACAACCACCCGAGACTCATGATGTGACAATAAATAAATATTGTCACGATTTGAGTAAATATAGTCCTCTGATTGCTTTTAAGAGATATCTGAGTCACTATTCAACATGGAAACTTGTGTTGATGTTTCAAAGTGCTTTTAAATTAATTGGAAGCTAACTTTTCTAGAAATCCAAACAAAGATCCTATTTGACGAAAGAAAATGGTACTTTGGATAAACCCATTTTGTATGTACGCAGGTTTCTGTTTATTTAAATATACACACCCTATTTATTGAATGTACTCAACTTTTGTGTAGATTGTATTTTACAATTTGTTCACCGATTTAAGAAATCAACAGTAATATCTGTAACAGGCAATGACATTTTCTTTCCATTTTCAAATGGAAATTTCACGTTTTACGGCAACCAGTCATATAAAAGCTATTGATCTGACAAATTCACACACGTAAACTAAACATAATAGGATCACTCAGAACAAACTTACTATATACAGATCAGCACTGAACCAATAAACCAATAAACCCCTACATACAGGTAACACCCATATCACAGTACGGCACGACTCACCTGGACCATAAATAATCTCAAAAGGATGGAAGGTTGTTGGGTACAGGGTGCTCCACCAAATACCTTTTTACTTCCCTGGTCCATGTTTCATTACCAACTCAAGTCATGCATACATGTTCAGCCACAAGTCTACATTTCTGTGTTCCCTCTCACATTCACACTAGTTTATATATATATGTTTTTAAAATATACCGGTGCCTAATATGTTGACTTTTTTCCTCTCACAATTCTTCCATCCAATCAAATTTGAGATTTTATCGGCTATAATTAAGAGTATATATATGTAAAACAGATTTTTTGAAATGTTTATGCAACCTCTGGTTTGAACTCTATTGAAACATGAAGCATACCTAGCTACATCACTAACATAAGGTATGTAGCACGCTTCAGTTAGGTCAATTTGACCTTCAGCTCAAAGAAATAGATCCTAAACATGCTAAGCAAACATGGGTAAAATGTTTTTGGTTACAAAACCAAATTAAGAATTTCCCTGTTTTTTACCAACAATTTGTAGATATGTAACATCAACATTTCTTTCAGTATTTTCGCCTCATGATACGAGAGTACATTTACCAGGTAATATATGGTGTATATCTAAATCTTTAAGTAATTAGGCCAATGAACTATGTTTTTACCACCATCCCTCGTATTCTAATCAAAATCCACATATATTGATCTGTTTGGTGGAGCGGAATCCTTTGAGGTCCAGATCACAATCTCCATTAGGTACACGTATACATGATCTGCGTTGATATCATTTGAAGCGGCATCAACAGAGCTGGAGAAAAGGGACCCCATGACAAACAGAGCTAGCTAGCAATACAAGGATGCTTCCTTTTGTACCTACGTTAGTCTCAAAATAACACTGATGTTTGTTTGATTGCCTAGTTATTCATCAAGGACCATTACCATTACATACAATACTGAGTAGGTTTCAAATGTTACATTACTTTGCCTCTCCAGCAATAAGCCCATGCCTGGTAATAAGCCCACGCCTGGTAATAAGCCCATCCATTATAGTTCATTGATTACCTACGTTAGGCTAAAAATAACACTGATATTTGTTTAATTACCTAGTTATTCATCAAGGATCGTTATCAATACATACAATGCTGAGTAGGTTTCAAATGTTACATTACTTTGCCTCTCCAGCAATAAGCCCACGCCTGCTAATAAGCCCATGCCTGGTAATAAGCCCATCCATTACAGCTATGTAGAAATTCCTAAAAAAAAGCTTCTCATTTTCCTGTTAAAAGCTTCAACTATATACATCAGGGCCATTTTAATTTATAAACACATTTATTGTGCACAATATCAACTTATATCTACAGGAAAAGCAACAGTCTGGACTTCAATCATCTGCAAAATTTACCTTCCAGATGATAATACCTTATATTCCTGCTCAGGAAGCTTTCATTCCTAATAAAACTTTTATCAAGATTTGAAAAGATGACACAGTTCTATAATCAAACAAATTCTGATTTCTGTTAGACCTGCATTGGTGTCATGAACATTGTCTACCAATTCACCCCTAAAGTCACATTGGAACCTTACAAAGTAGAAGGCTGGGCAAGTCCAGTTTAAAAAAAAGGGATGAATGAGTAATAAGTTTTGTATGTGTTTTGTGTGAAACAGCAGGGTCTTTCCATGCACTGATACTGTTGTGGACAGACTTGGGACCCATCAACATCAACCTGGACATTTTATCAGCTAATCTGATCAACAGTTAGTGACTCAATCTATGACACCAAATTTATAGCCTCCTACGATTCATACTGTACAGAAATAGAATAAGAATGACTTACCTACCCTTAGTAGCACACACTGTATACAGGTCCTTTCAATAACTGTCCAGGCGTAGATTTTCTGAAGAAAAAAACAACAAAACTGTAAAACAACTATAAATCATGTCAAGCTTCAACAATAATTTGCAACAACCAACTTGATATTATTCATATTATGAACAATTTCACTAGGATGTGACACATTTGTTTAATTATACAAACCATCCCACTCGTAAATATTCCGTACAATCATCCTAGATACAATGTACAAGGTATTTAATAAATTGCCTTTCTTGTTCTTTTGTAACATTGATATAAATTCACTTATAAAAGTATTCCTTTTAAACATGAAACTGAAACCGCTTTTTTTTTGTGAAATTTCATCATCCCAAAATATGAAGATAAGTTAGATGGTATTGTCCTAATTCCCCTTAGAATCCTGTGACCTTATACTGAGAATTTCTAATTACCGCCAAAGTGTCAAGATAATTTACTCTAGTGCTGTAACATTTCTATAAGGGGCTTTAACTAGATATAAATGAGAAGATGACGCAATAATCAGAATCTAAGTGTTAAAAGGGTTCCTCAGTACAAATCTGTAGAAAGTAAATGTATTTGAATGAAATACCTGTAAGACAAATACTTTATATGCATGGAATGCTTTTAACAATTTCAATTGAGGAAAAGATGATTTTTTTTTTTACATTTCAGGTTTGATATATATTATAACACCGACAGGTCAGTAAAGGGCCGAACCCTGCCATGTGCCTGACAGTGTAACCCCCTCCTCCTCAGTATTATTTTTATCAACAGTGACCTTGACCTTGATAATAGAAACTTTTTAAACTCCTATAGCACATAATAAATATCAATATCAAATTTCAAAAATATTAGTCTTTTGGATTCTGAGATAATGTTGGAAATGAATGATATAATGAACAGACAGACGGACACTGTGATTACTATAGGGCAACAGCATCTCCAATGTGACACACTAATAATTGATTAAACAAATCAAAACTAAAACTACTCCCTAAGGATTAAAGTATTTGGGAACCTCAACCATTCATTGATAACAAAATTCAAACACTATTTCTTTTTCTTCAAACATAGCAAATATCATTTGTTACATACATAATTTAAGCTAACAATATTGCTTACCACGGCAGCCCCATTGGAGGAATTATAAAACTATTCAATCACTTAATTCATTTAGAAAGACAATATGAAAGAAGATCCAACAACGACTTGCAATTGCCACAGAAAGTTAGGGTTCTTACCCACTTACAATGGTACGCTTTAACTCATTCACCCCTGAAGACACATCCTTTCCAGTTGGAAAAGTTCATTAAGAAATTTCAGGTGTGAATGAGTTAAATATGCCTGAAACAGCCATTAATCACTTTGACATGGAAATCTGTCAAATTTTAATGATATATGATTGGCTCCTTATAAAATCTGTCAACTTTTAATGATATATGATTGGCTCCTTATAAAATCTGGCATCTCAAGGTGCAATCTGAATAACAGTATCCTAATTTAAGGCAATAAGAAGCTATCACGAAAATTATGTAATCAATATCTCATGTTTCATCTGTTGCAGCCCTGTGTTTGCGTTTAGCACACATTTCCATCAGGGACGATATATTTAATTCTAAAACAAGTTATCTTTTTATAACTGGCTCTGTTAAGATGTTCATAAAAATAGAATTGTAATTTATAAGTGAGATCATTCACCATCTGACAGAAATCAATGTATGAATAGTTTCATGTTGATGATGATGACTGATGAGAGTGTTTATTGCCGTTATAACCCTTAAACGGAAACCTGGAGTCGCTGATACGTTAATAACACTGAAACCCATTCCTTTATGTCCCTATATACTTGGTTGAGGGTATAAATAAAGACTTTCCTTCTGGTTAATACACTGTTATATAGACCTGAACAATTGACAAGGATCTTGGATCCATCGCCTACAATATCACTCTTTAAGGTTGAAAACACCCTCGGCTCATAAAAAGACCAATTATATGAAGAAGAGAATAATCAAAATTCTTTCAACTTGGTGATTGGAGTAGCTGCGAATATCCACTGGCCCAAGTTGCTAGTAAAATCTGGCATTTCAAAGAGTCGGAACTCAAGTGGAATCTGTCTGACCTATAAAGAGCCATTTCCAATCGTTGTACATAGTAACGAGACACACCTTCAGAAAACTGTAGCTTTTTGTTTTTTAATGCTACATGACTGGAAGGGAACAACATGGCATGGTCTATCTAATGTTTTTAAAAATTGATACCACATAATGATGTTTTTATGTTGAAGAAACTTTGTTTTTCTTTACCCCCCCC
>JAUMHH010147412.1:0-20251 GCA_032359455.1 Chlamys rubida | reverse complement strand
GCCTGCTGCATGTTATCTACAGGGAAATAGGCCTGCTGCATGTTATCTACAGGGAAATAGGCCTGCTGCATGTTATCTACAGGGAAATAGGCCTGCTGCATGTTATCTACAGGGAAATAGGCCTGCTGCATGTTATCATCAGATATCTGTTACTTCCCTATTGCAACATTTGGGATCTACATTTTTCTTTTGTCATTTTCTTACTCGTTATCTTTTTTTATCTGGCAGTGTTTCCCTTGGTACCTTCGTTTTGACAGCGTATACAGTAGTATGGTACCTTCGTTTTGACAGCGTATACAGTAGTATGGTACCTTCGTTTTGACAGCGTATACAGTAGTATGAATACAGCTGGCAATGAACATATTCTTTATGGAGCACAAAAGCAGTTGGCAATGAACATATACTATGGAGTGCAATAGCATAAAGAATATGTTTATTGTCAATTGTGTTCATATTACAGTATATACATTATGTCAAAATGAAACTCAATCTGTGTATTTACATCTAAGAAATATTTAAAATGCTACATAAAGGAAAAAAGTTGGAGTGGGTTGCTATGATGGTAACTACGGTAGCTGTGGTTGCTAGGATAATATAGTGCTTTTAAATATACATAGATATATATCAGTAAATTTAGAAAATATACAGTAAACAACATTTAATTTCCTTTTGATAGCTTTAAATTTTAAATTAATTAGTCTGAGAAGAATATTTTTTCTCATTTATAGTGGTTGTTATGTACGTATGCGCATTGACACACTGCTCCGGTAGTGACTCAGTCGAATGTTCCGGAATAAAGCTGCTGTTGATTACTTTACAGACAAGGAAACTTGAATTAGGGCGGTCGGATGGCGCAGTTGACAGCACACTTGTCTTTCACCAAGGTGCCAGGGGTTTGATTCCCCGATCGGACGTGAAAAGGTATGGGGTCACCTACCCGACAACGTGTTTTTTTTTCCGGGTTTCCTCCCACAGTAAGACCCCCCCCCCCTATGCGCTAAACATCCGGGCCAACAAGAGTGATTAGTTTAGATTGTAAAAAGTTGTTTCATAATTGTTGTAAAATAAATAAAGTTTAAATTATACTTGAATATGAATCATGGAATAAGAAGTTTGTCAGCATCTCAATGTTGTATAAGTAGATCTAGACCGTACATGGAGGGATGCACAGAACCCGTTCATTGTACCCTGTTGACTTTAAAAAACAACACCTCATGCCAATGAAGTTCAAAATATTTTATTGAATATCATAAAATGACATTTGTATATCATTGTTTCATGTAGATATACATATACACTATGATGAAACAGTTAAACATTACCGAAAATATGTACAGACATGTAAATGCTAATTTATGTTCATTGACAGAAGCCATAGTTATATTGTATTCAGATAACACTTCTGACACAATTTGTAATGTTCACACAATCACAACTACAGAGAATTTCACTTTTAAACAATATGGTCACCAGCGATATTGGTATTAAGGAAACTGCACGACTACCGTCATTACCACAAAAACACACTCCTGAACTTTGATGTACACCACACATACTGCAAAAATGGAAATTTTCCCGTGTGGAAATGCTCACATTTGATCCTCTAAACTGATCGTGGTGTGAAAAACTTTGCATTGGCAATGATTCTGCAATCTATATATTCCATTTATTTTAAAATGTATATAAGCCAAAATAAATATTTGCATGTGGGTAATTCACTAACGTGAAAAATGCAAACATTTCCACACTGAAAATTCCCACTATTACAGTATACATAATGATGTAATATTTTTTGATAGGTGACCATTTCTTAAATAGAAAAAAATATTAGAGTTCATAATAACAATTACAGGAAGTTCACTACTATAAAGTCATGTACAGTGTACTAAACTAAACCACCATTTTTCTGAAAAAAATATTCGTTTCAATTGAATATCAAGTTGGAAGTCACATTACACTTTTCTGAAATTTTTGAAATTAAAATGCTAAATATTAAACTTTCACATTAAATAGGTACGATAGTTAGGTGCTAGTATTGTCACCATAGTAACGAATAGTTTTAATGGGCACTTCTGGGTTTCTTTTTCCTTTTCCATTTAAACAAAATTTCCCAATTTCCTAAGTTAAATTTCAGTTTAAAACAATATTCAAAGGAAAAAATGTTCATGTAGTTATGATTTATTTTACTGCAAGTTTCAGATTTTGAGGCATTACCCGATACACATAGTGAAATTTCCCTAATTAAAAACATACTGGAACCCTTTTACAAATGTGATGCATTTGAAAAATTGAAAAAAAATCAATCTTTTGAACAAAATTAACACAGAAAATATAAATAATTTTCAAAAGTAACCCAATATCCATGTCCCCATCGAGTTGTTAATTCCAAATGTGTGTAATACTTAGTTATGCACATGTGTGAATAGTTTTATAAAGTTTTGCATATATGTGTAGAGCTACATAAAGCACACGTTAAAACTTCATTACATAGTCTTTATGTTGGTAAGGAAGTTTAGGCTGGGACAAAGACAATTGTGGATGTATGGACGGAATGATGGACGGACGTACAGGACGGATGATAGTAAAACAACATGCCATCCCTATTTCAGTAAACAAAAAATTAAAGGTTTACAACATGGAATGTAAAACATAAACATAGATTAGATAACACAAAAAAAAATCAAATCCACGGGGTAGCAGCATTTATCCAATAAATAATTTACCAAATATATACACAGTGAATCTCGAATGCACTCTGTTAAACCAAACATACATATACACGCATACATTCATGTGTCTAAATGTTAACAGAATAAATTAGGATTCACAACAGAAAACACTTTAAAACAAGAAAAATACAATAAATACTGGGTATACAAAACATAGTCAATAACATTCAATAACCTATGACCAATTTCTAAGTCAATAATATTAACATTGTCAAAATTTTAGCTAGGACTTGAATTACCACAGTATTCCAAGTCACAGAGCTCAGCTACTATCACAGTTACTAAATAAAATTTGTCCATGGACAAACTAAGAGGTGAAATAACTGATTTGTCAATGTGATAAATTCTTTAGTTATGGACTTAAGGCTGTATGCTACATTAATGTTAAATGTATTTCCTTTCCAAAAAAGTTCAACATTAAGAAAGGTAATTAAAACTTTGTTTATTAAATAGGGATGCCTTAGAAAGATAAAATGAATGCACATATAAATAGCACAAATATTAAGGGAGATAACTCTAACAAAAAAATATGTATCTATAAGGTGGCATATGCCCTTAACATATAATCAAGAGGCCTAGTCACTTAACTTAAGTGTTAATGTTTTTGTGTATAAAATGATTTTGATGGTGTAAAGCTGAAATTCCATGGTTACTGAACTTGTTTTCATTAATATTTTAACTCATTCACCCCTAAAATTTCATAATGAACTATTCCAACCTTTGCATTGGAGAGTTCAAATGTGTCTTCAGGGATGAATGAGTTAACGCTGTCACGTGCTCGAAAATTGTATACATTGATCAGCATCTAAAAGTTAAAGTTTTATAATAAAATTAATATCAGCATTTTAAAATCAATTTTCTTCTAAAATTAATTGCATTAAATAAAAAGAATCTCAAGCTAAAAATTTCTTCTTCAATTCATTTCATTTCAGCATCTCAAAATTAACTTCTTATCAAAATATATCAGCAAAATTCTAGACCAGTTAGGTTTGAGGTCAAATCAGCTCTTTTCTTTCTTTCCTTTTTTTTTTTTTTTTTTTTCAAATATTTTTCCCTGTAAAATATATGTTTATACATTCAACACACATACATTTAAATGTTTATCACTGATATGAAACATACACTGTTCTGTAGAGTAGAAACTCAGATATTTGTCTTAAAGCTCCATAATGTAAAAAGCTATTGGATTTTACAAGGTTATATACCGTAAACACCATTAATTAATAATCAACAAATTTTGTAATCAATAACTCATACATATTAAAATAAATAAATAGCGTATAAAGCACTTTACTTTTTTTAGGCATCACACATTTTTTGGCACCTTAATGAATGGACAAATAGGAAATTAAATATATTTCAAAGCAATCCTTTTGACAATAGTGTAGGAAATCTGTTGGCGTTAGTTAATTGACTATTTTTGGAAACTTGTTTGTTTTTTGGTGTTTTACGTCCTATGAACAGCTATGGTCATTTAAGGACGTGCCAGGTTTTGGTTGTAGAGGAAAGCCGAAGTTCCCGGAGAAAAACCAGTGACCTACAGCCAGTACCTGGCGACCGTCCCACGTAGGGACAAGAAAGAAGCAGTATTCTCTTTGTAACTTTTCCAGTACATAAACATCTTACCAACAGTAACTGACAGAGAAATATTGTTAATAATCACGTTAGCACAATCAAGTAACTTGCTTATACTGTAAGGTCACCATCAGGTTACTAAGGTCATAATCAGGTTACTAAGGTCACCATCAGGTTACTAAGGTCACCATCAGGTTACTTCCTTCAGTTATTGTCACCAATTCACACTTCAAACACAACATCATTTTTACCATAAAATCGTCTATTTCTCTTGTATAACATAACATTACATGATAAATACACTTACACAAAATTAAAAACCATACCTTACACTTTCTTTGTGGCAATACACAGCATATCATGAAATTGAAGGTATTTTCTTTCAAGGTTTCCTTATTATAAATCATCAAGTTGTTACCTCATTTTGCAGTTTCTGTGCATGGGAACATAATTATATAAGTCATTGTGTATGTTGTATAAACAAACATTTCCAGTTCCATCAAAATCGCTGAGATAAGAATGAAAAGACGCGACAAAAATTTCATGTAAAGTCTATTTGAATTGGCACTAAAATCTAATGACTGAGGTTGGTATGTTTATGCCAAAATAAACCACAAATATTTACAATACAATATATCATGTCACCGTATCTAAGAAAAATCAATCATTTCTACAAAATGAAAATGTTATAGGGATGACACAGGGAGCAGAGAACTAGAATTGTAAGAACAATAATGAAAAAAAGTGAATATAATTTAATAAATTATAATTGAGGTAATAATGAAAATTTATTAAAATGACAAAAGTTTAAATACAACTGTTTCAAACTTGATTTACAATAAGATACATTTCAAGTCAAAATTTTCTATTACAATGTAATATAAAAATACATGGAGTTAGATATATCACAGCTGTTCAGAAATACCACTTACACCAAATACACTGATGAGCTTCAAATTCTTATCACAGTTTCTCAGAAATTAAAAGTATTGAAATACTCTAATTAAGATGAGGCATTTTTCTATAATGTAGCAGACTTATTAACTTAAAGTATTCACTATCCCCCCCCCCAAAAAAAAAGAAATCACAAAAAAAAGAATTAAAAACAAATCACAAAAAATATTGAAAAAAAAGTATTTTTATCAATCTTGACCAGAAACTGTTCTTTTTTTGCAATCTGTATTTGTCATAAACAATGAAATTTATTTTCATGTTTGTCAATTGTGATTTTATTAATTTTGATTAATTGTTTTACATTTATTTCTTCATTATCAAATGGTATTTTATTGTTATATCTATGTTGACAAGTAATGAACTGTTCTTCGAGGTAATTCAAGGCAATGTTACATTTTGTAACTTACGTACGAAAAACATCAAGTATCTTGTACTCACTTAGCAAAAGTACAACATACATTTTACATGTAGGCAATTCCTACTGGGAACTTTAACACTAGTATACGTAGGCATATCCTTTAACCCATTCACCCCTGAAGACACATTTGAACTCTTCCAATTCAAAGGTTGGAATAGTCCATTATGAAAATTCCGGGGTGAATGAGTTAAATTAGTTTTACCGAGGATTAGTACCCCAGTATACTTACAATTCCTACAGAGGACTTTTGTTGACCATCATGTCTAACATGACTGTTAGCCTCAATCTCGCATCTTGCATTAGTACATTTAGTTTTGAAACTTGAATTAAATGTAAATATGCTAATTAAGTAAAATGAAAATTAATGATGGCTACATAATAAACACTAGAAGTCCACCACGAGGCAGCAGTAAGACTAACAATGGTCTGTAGGCACTCCTTTACACACTCGGTGAATGCCTTACTCGGAAAGGTTCCTGAAGACACGCACAGGTCTTCTCGCCCAATAAAACAACGACGTCCTGTTGGCATCACATGTGGTACTGTGCACACACTGTCAAACACTTCCTCTTCAAGCTGGTTTTAAAGTATATATCTAACCACTTTGAAAGAAATCGCTTTTATCAGAATTAACTCACCACATCACACAACCAACAAAGTGGTTTCTTTTGGCATATAATACTGAATGTAATACTTCACATTTTTGGTTTTATGAAATTTCAGCTAAACACCACCGCATGGTTTTCCCTAAGTTCCAGCTGCCGAAGTCTTAAGTTATTTGTGGCACCACGTATCCTCTGCGACTTGGTCGACCGCAGGTGGGCAGAGCTACCTTGGCTCTCTGGCATTGACTGGTTAGAGCCGACTCTCGTTATGGACAGTGCTCCCGGGGACTCCAGTTCGGACCGGGAGGCGAGCTCGGGGCGCTGGACTACAGGTGCAGGGGCCGAGACCACTGATAGACCCTGCGGCCCACTATTAGCTGGGACTCTGGGTAGGTCTGTAATACAAAACAATCATTATTACAATATACATATATATAGCTGGTTTATAAGTAGATTGATATACTCTGTGGTTCACAAAATATAGAGTAGCAACATAAAATAGGTTTACAATATATAACTGTAGCTGATTCAACTAGACTGGAGAGACACTCAAAACCTGTTCATGATTTTGCTTTCCATTCATCAGGCTGAATCATACATAATTTTGTGTGCAGCATATCACAAAATTGGTAATGATTAATTTTGTATCAAATTCTCATTAATTCAAAAATAAATATATGGATGTAAATCTGATGTAAATAACAATTTGTATAAATTTATCAACTGTTTTGATATGAGTTTATATTTGAGTTTATTAATTGTTAATCATATGGAAACACAAGATTAAAAAAATATCTTAAGTCAATAGAAAAATGAAACATAAGGAACTGAGGAGACACCGAAGTAAAAGGGAAGACATCATAAAAACATTAATATTTGCTGATATGTTGAATTCGTAATTTCAAGGTTGATTGAATAATGAAGTATTGCTTTAATATTAAAAGGTTTGCTCGTTACGTTGGATGCATGGATATACAGTACAGCAAAAATAGCCCGTAGAAAACAGACTAGCATACTGACATTTCTATCTGCTGTACTGGTATGTGCAGATAAATACAAATTACGTATCTTTGACACTACTTCCTGCTGTAGTTTAAAACTTCTTGAACTCAACAGTTTGATTAATAAAGAATATTTAATCGATAAGTATTAAATATAAAACTGAAGTATATTATTTTCATGTCAAATCATGCAGTTTATGTTCATTAATGTAAACAAACACAATAAGGCTGTGTACAAAATACCTGAAGCACCACTGATAAAAGTAAGCGTCAATTAAATATGTTACAAGATTAATTACAGCAATTATGCAGAAACACAATAAATGACCACACCAAAAATATTTCATTCATGTCAGTAAAATATCCATTAAAATATCAAAATGCTGATACAATACACTGAATGAATTCACAAGTACAAGCAATACATGTATTTGATTCCCGATCTGATTCAAACCAAATTGTTCAGTTCCCCCATGATATATCATGTTGTTGAATCTACCATTGCATCAGGGGTCAATATTCTGGTGACCTAAGAGGTTTATTTGTTTTCTAATGCTAAAAAAATTGAGCTTATCACATTGACTAGCCTGAATAAAAGGTCACCAGTTCATGACCTCTGATGTGAGGTCACCAGTTCATGACCAATGGTGTGAGGTCACCAGTTCATGACCAATGATGTGAGGTCACCAGTTCATGACCTCTGATGTTAGGTCATAAGTTCACGACCTCTGATGTGAGGTCACCAGTTCAAGACCTTTGATGTGAGGTCACCAGTTCATGACCTCTGATTTGATGTCATCAGCTCAAGACCTTTGATGTGAGGTCACCAGTATATGACCTCTGATGTGAGATCACCAGTGCATGACCTCTGAGATGAGGTCATCAGTTCATGACCTCTTATGTGGGCTCACCAGTTCATGACCTCTGATATGAGGTCACCAGTTCATGACCTCTCAGATGAGGTCATCAGTTCATGACCTCTGATGTGAGGTCACCAGTTCATGACCTCTGATGTGAGGTTACCAGTACATGACCTCTGTGAGGTCACCAGTAAATGACCTCTGTGAGGTCACAAGTACATGACCTCTGGAGTGATGTCATCAGGTACTACACTGTCAGTGTATATTGTACAGGAACAGAGTGCAGATTTTAGTAGACTCTACCATGCATTGGTATGGATGAGTCCATTATGGTCTACAGCAGTGAAAGGGTTAACACCTAATCATTATGATGACACAAATCCATAGTGCCTTTAGAAAAAGATTGAGTGTCTTGATCAACAGAACTGATTTATCCAGCAATAAGCCCATGTCTGGTAATAAGCCCACCCATAGCTATTGTAGTTCGGTAGAAATGCCAATGAATGCTATTACATTTCAATGTCTTTCAACAAGCCCATTGCTTTACTTGGAGACAGAGGATATGTGTTGCCCCCTGGGCTTATTACAGGATAATTACAGCAGTCCTATTTTCAAGAATAGACAAATTCTTTATTTTCATGTAATTCTAACACTTTTACAATGTATTAGAAATTGAATGTAAGGTCAATGAAATAAAGTCACACATTCAGAAGGCGACATTTTTCTACACTAGCGTATTTCCTTCATCTCAAAATTTTAAGATAGAAAACTGTAATATTTTTGATAAACAGTGTTCATGTGCAGTTTATTCAAGTACACAAGCCGGTCTCTGGAGAGCTGTATGTATGATGTTATCTCCGAACATCCTTTCTTAAAGGCACCATGCACACATAGACGATAATCATTATACGTCACTACATCAAACTACCAGGTAAGTGCTACATCTACAGCAATCAACACAGTCTTGTTAAGATACTGTATCACCTGAATTTTTGTGAGATATTTATTTTTACATTAATTCTTAAGGAAAGAGCAAAAGTGAAAATATCTATTCACGCAAATTTATGGATTTACTGTATATGATGAAGTAATAAACTATATATATTTTTCTAAGGTCATATAGAAATGTGTAAAAAATAGCATGTAACTATTACCAGTCCATGTATAACATAAAAATCAACATCTAAGATACATGGAAATCTACAGGACAATATTACTAAATGAAAAAAATATCCCTGTTCATGTTATGGAATATTATATAAGATTCGGGTCAATATGTATTCATGATTCCATCATCTCCTTATTTGTACGATCTTGAAAAGGAGTACAACTCACTTCAATTAGATATTATCTTCTCAATTAGAAAAGTGTTGAATGTATGATGTAGGAAGGGAAAATACAGCTGCTGATATCATGAAATATATTTGATAGGTAGCATGTTTTGAATAAACTAGGTTGTAGCTAGACCGCATGAAGAGCAGAACAAGGCCAACAACTTTTCCTCCTTTTTTTGTATTTCCCCATTATAGACTGCTTCACTTTTTATTATGGTATTTAGGAATTTCTCTAACTGTGCTTCTTGGCATCATCTAGAGGGAATGCCTTTTTTTTTTTTTTTTTTTTTTAAATGTTTGTTATATTACATTTCAGTAGTATTTTATACGTCACTAAATTAATGCGTCAAGAACATTGATTAGTTAATTGGTATAACACATTATTGATTTATTGGACCTTGAACAAAGATTACTAATTAAAATTATTAATTAATATTGTACGATCTGTTTGTTGGATATGAATGTACATCAAATTAGAATGACAAAACAGGGAACATTTACGACATAAGCAAAGCCTTCCACCATTGCATTGTGAGCATCGGCAGGGGTCAGAGGGAAGCGAACCCGGGTAACCTAGGCTCCGGTTACCTAGGTAACCCAGGCGTGGGCAAGGGCAGATAAACATTTTCCATGGGAATGCAGACGTAACAAGGTAGGCGACACCTAGTACTTACTGATTCCTGATGATTCAGCGGATTTAGGGCCTTTGTTTGGTGTGTCCAATGGGACACTTTCTGAAGGATCAACATATCAGACGAATTTCATCAGGAGATGGTCAATATTTCAGATCAATTTTATCAGGAGGCATTCAACAAAGGTATACATGTATCTATTTCACCATTGTAAGATAAACGGTAAAATCTCTAACATGTATCTATTTCACCATTGTAAGATAAACGGTAAAATCTCTATGACAAGCTTTGGTAAATTCTAACATTATTTTTTTCAATCTGAATTTTAACTATTTAGTTCATTTCTTTCTAACATTCTGAAGAAAGAAAATCTTATTTCAAGCACATATGTATTTTCGATGAAACTCCTGGAAAAATCAAACAATTAATTTCAATATGCTTTAACTGTTTCCTGCTTATTCTAAATACGATATCAACACTACTTCTTCGCTACCTAAAAGTTAGCCTCACAGCTATAGTTACAAACACTGTTACAATCCGCTAATTCGGCACATGTTATTTTATCACGTGAAATGAACAAATACAAATTTCATTATCTTTTGATACATGTGCAAAATTGATAAAAAGTACACAACTATAAAGAATCTATAGCACAAAGAAATAGCAAGTGCCTTTTGCAGAATACAAAGTCTACTTCTAACTGTACGAGTTATCTCCCTTCTTAACAGGTACCTTGTCTTGAATTTACATTTTCAGAAGATTAATAAAATTAAACATGAATGAAACACTTAAGCACAGATTTATAAGAAAATTTGTCTAATTTACATTTAAAAAAAAATATTTAAGGGTGTTAAATTTTTGACAAACATTTGTATTAATCTGTAAGTGATAATTAAAATCTTTGTACATATATTTACAGCACATTTCTGTTCGAAAGGGAGGTAACTTGTACTGTTGGAAGAATTATCTGTCCCTGGAAATGGAAAATAAGGTTGAAAGAATATACTGAACTGGCATACAAAGTATACTTTTAGGATTATGAGTTGCTTGATTCAAACTAAAGCTCAGGGATAAGGGAAGGATATTTTTAATAGCTATGATAAATGAATGGGTGAGCTATACTGGAAAAAGGATTGACATGCAATTATAAAAAAAAATAGGCAAACTAGAATGCAGTAGTTTTGTATACCAATACCTAGGTGATACTGCCACACAGTACGATTTGAGTAGATGGAACTGAAAGCTGACAGGAAATACATCACGATTAACTTAATGGTGTCCCATATATTTTGGTAAAAACACTCAAATCAATGTAATTATACAAAATGATAAATGATGAGCGTGAATACTGGAAAAAATAGTGTTGTAAAATGATTGACATTTGATTTTTTTTTACGGTAACTGTCTTAATTTTATAGGAGTTGTATCTATAGACCTTAAGAGCACAAAGTCTTTAAAGAGAACATGACTTTATTATACGTTTATGTGGAAATAGATTGCAGATTGTTCACTTAACCCTTTCACCACTGTAGACCATAATGGACTCATCCATATCAATGCATGGTAGAGTCTACTTAAGTAACATAGGGGTGAAAGGGTTCAAGATTGTAGAGTTTGTAAAGTTTTGCTTTCTTTAGACATGGTTATGGCTTTATTGAATTCAGAATTTACCTTTGACCACGTGCACGTTATCTGATGAATGCTACAGGCCCATTTTTTTTTTGCCTCTTCACGAGTTTTATCAGTGGCTGGTTTTGATGAGATATTGATGGTACCAGGACAAGGTGTTACTACGGAAACTAGTCAATATTAGCTTACATTTCTTTACCCTCTTAATTTGTTTCGTCAATTTTCGAGATTGCAAATAGAATTATATCAAGCAAATGGTTTTACAATGACTCGTATGTAATTTGCAAAGAATTATCAAAGATGTTTCTTTTTTAATAGGACTCAACTCATTCACCCCTGAAGACACATTTTAACTCTTCCAATTCAAAGGTTGGAATAGTTCATCATGAAATTTAAGGGGTGAATGAGTTAATAGGATATAATTAGTGGACGCAGGCATTGCTGCCTCTATATCCACATCAATATAATTAATACTTTTGATACTTAATTTGGGTTTTAACAATAAAAAAAAATATATATATATATAGTCGGGCAGACTGTGGAAAATACCAAGTCTTAGTAGAATTTTACCGTTTGGTGTAAATTGGACAATAGACCCAATACCTGTCACATAAGTATCTAAGCTATCAAAAAAACAATAAACCAGAATACAGTACTGTATCCCACTACATCCCCAGATCAACTCTCTCTAAGCAGTATACATATCTTACAACCAATAGTCACCAAACACTTTGTCTGCGACACAAACATAAAAGCTTAGGACCAGAGTTAGGACAGGAATATTTTGGCCCTCATTACATTTTTTTTCGATAGCTTCTGGCTGTTCAGGCCACACAAGCTGCCAGTGGTAATTTTGATTCTATATTTCATTGACATTCCAATTTAACAATAAAATTTAGCATTTTGTGTGTGTTTTTTCTTTATTTTTTTGCAAATTGTTTTGCTAAATTATAATTTTTTTCGCATTTTGAATAAATTACATTATTCTTTTGTAAACATGTATTCATTGTATAAGTGCCCCTCCCACTAAAGGAAAATGCTGCTCTCCTTTTTTTTTTATTTTTAAAAATATTTGTCTACCTCATATCATAACAAATCAATATTGCACATATTTACTGTGATGGAGAATTTATTATGAGCCATTTATGTTAGTAACACAAAAGTTTTACATAATTTTCATACAAGCTATCAAATTTCTAACATAATGTAACATAAGAAATTTTTGAGATGTGGAAATTTTCACTTAAATCAATGCTGAAAATTGAATAAACATATCTGAATACATTGACACGCCATAAAAATATATATTGTAGCAGACTTTCCAACATAATATCTCCACACCATGAATAATTTGATAAGATGAAAATTTCCACACACAAATATATTTTGAAGAGTAAAAATGCGTACATTTCCACATTCATTTTTTAATTTTTTCCAGTGCCTTGATTTATCATGTATTTAATTATAATCGACCCAGGTCACTTATACGACGAATACTGTATTATAATTGTTTACAACCCAGGTCACTTATACGACGAATACTGTATTATAATTGTTTAAGTTTTCAGATTGTTTATTTGTATAACATTTTCGTAGATTTCACCACCACTTGCAGCTTACCACATTGAAAACCAACAAACAGTTTGCAAAGAATATTTGGGAAGGCATTCCATATATGGAATTGAAAGGCACACCAAGAAGAGATACAGTTGAAGTAAGTAACGCTAAGATCTATCCAGGCCACCACTTGTCAGCTTTAGACATTGATAACTTACTGTAGCTGTGTTTTAACAATCCCGTGAAATAAGAAAATGGAGGAGGACATTGTTATTTAATTCTTTGAAAACATGTTGATATCATGATGTCGTAGCTTTCAAACTTTCATGCAATATACATGTACCTTGTAATTTAGCATACATTTATACCACAGATTTTACTGTTCATTTTATATTACGAAAGCCTTTTATAAAACAGGACTGTAGGAAATAAGATTGTAGTACTTTAAGGCCTCTTACAAATTTAATTTCCTTTTAACAATCCCCAAATATTCCCTTCTGATATTCTTTCCATATATTATCAAACCCCTTTATAAAGCCACTCTATTTTAATTAATGTTTAAGTAATTAAGTCTACTTTTTTTTATTTTTCTGAACAATTCCTTAAAAATTCCCTCAATATATTGCCAAACTCTTTATAATGCCAATATAAGGTAACTGGTCACTCTGGCAGTATAACTTTTTACTGCACATATTGTCTGGACTCATTGTGGCAGTATAACAAGGTTTTATAATTGTTATTGCTAATTTTTTCGGTATTAGGTGGTTGATCATGTCAGGTGGATTATCTGCTAAAATACTCCTCGAAGTTACTAGATCTATATATACATATACATGTACTGATTCGCATGCAATAATTACAGGTCTTTATTGATATTACGGGGTTGTTAGGTAACATGACATGCACACAGAGTAAAATCTCAACTAGTAACCTTGGTATCGTACAATATGGAATTACAGCACCCAAAAAATGTCATACACATGCATTTAAAGGATGTATGCTACCTTACATGTTACACCTTGAATTTGTATTAGAGTTATCTCCCCTTTTTAGGACTAACAATTTAAAACTAACTGGGTCCTGAGTTATTGGAAGCGCTGTTAATGCTTTCAAACTCTCATAATTTTTTAACTATCTGAAATTGCTCTAGTGTTTTTAATTAAAATTCTGACACATGAAGATTTCGAATTAAAGTTTAATTCTTATGAATATTAAAAACATTTATTAGAACCCTGTTTAGCTAAACGCTCTTAAAACCTTGATGTTTATCACTGGATGCTATTCTTGTGTACCTTTCAAAAGTTTCATTAATTAACCAGAAACCCAAAGTATCATTCATAAATTTGAGTCTTACCGGTTTGATACTTTGGAACGCTTTTGAAATGGAGATTCAAGTAATTAATTAAGCATATACCCTTAAGAACACTGTCAGACACGGTAAGGTTATTGAATATCTAATGAAGTCAATTCCTAGTTACCTAGTGGGCCACTGTAATCTGACAAAGAATTCATATAGAACAAATCTAAATCAAGTCTTTATAAATGGAATATTTGAGATATCCAAGTTAAAAAATTGACAGGACTAAACATTTCAGAGTTTGCATGAAGGAAGTTCATCTGCATATGTTATAAATTTTTGTGAAGAAAGACTCAATTTTTTGTATCGATGTAAAAACACATATTTCACTTTAATCTAACTTTTCAGACATTTTAGAATTCATTTTAGACATTTTATAATTCAGTTTTAAGAAATAAATTTGATCAGATGCATACCTTCTTTGCGCTGACCGTGCGCACTGAGCGTGCGTTTATGTGAAGCGCTGGGCGTGGTGTTGTCGGAGCGCCACTCCCCCGTCGCCGTGTATCCATTTTTTGCCAGCAGTCGAGCCCTCTCAGCCTCTGTATCCATCAGGTGAGACATATTATTACGGTACTCTGTCTCTGGGATAATGGCCGTCCCTCCAGCAGACCTGTTGGCTCCTCCAAGGGGTTTCCTCCCGAACTTGCTTCTCTGTTGAAATTCGGAAACAATTGTGTTAAAAAACATAACAATATTTTAACACAATTTTTTCTGGATTTTTTTCTTCACTTCCCTGATAAAAATAATGGAAGGAAAGTAACATCATGGTAATACAAATTAAATGCATTCAAATTAATTGAAACAGATAAAGATTTTTGAATATCAGACAAATAAAGAATTTTCAATTATTATGTTGCAATAAATATGAAAAAAAAAAATGTAAATTAAAATAATTGATAAGTTGTTGATTTACAGATAGCATGCAGTTGTGAAATAAGTCTTGTTACTTTTTAACATAGTTATGCTCAAAAAACCATTATATTAATATAATTATCATAAATATGTTTTTTTAAGCAAGCATGGTTTCCTGAAGAGAATATTTTTATCGATCAAATTAACAAATCGCAACGTCATTTACCTCTAAAAATGTCAATATTTTTTTCAACAAATCTAGTGCACAATAATAACATAAATAAATAAATAAATACCAAAAAGGGTTAGTACAAATAAAGGGTAACAATCATTGCGATAATAATTATATATTAGTGGTGTTTTAAATGCACTCAGAATTCAACAACTCAAAATTAAATCTCTGAACCAGTAGTTTAGGAAACCGATGCTAAACTTACGGGTACAGGAAAGATGATCATTGGTAAACAGGAAACACTTACCACGTTCAACGTGTAAAAACCGGAAGGCTATAGACAGGGGAGGTAATTGGGGCCATTACTGTGTGATTATGTGCTTATGAAAGGTATGATTTGCGTAATAAATTAAATCGAGCTTCCCCAACAAGTGTCTGTTGATCGTTCATGTTAAAATATTATACTTGTAGTAATCAATTTGAAATATAAAAGAGAACAGATTTGTTAAGCGATATACATTTTCTTTTAATTTTAAATAAATAATGAAAGTTAGAAAAAAAAAAAAAAAAAAAAAAGGCAATGATTGTACAACATGTGTATTTTCTGTTACAATAATTTGTATGACCGCGATCATGGAGAAGGTAACATTAATATTGTTGCCTATCAAAGCTGAAAATTAAAGTTTCCGATACCTTTCATCCAAGAATTTCAATAATAAAATGCCCAAATATGGATTTTTGTTTGTTGAACTATTTTTAAATATCTAACAATTAGCATAAAATTATCAATAGTTTCCGTGAGGTTTGTTTTAAAAAGGTCTCATTGACACTGTTTGTTGGAGGCATAAATCTATTATTAGTGTCCCCTTCAATTACACCTTAACCAGAACCAATCTACTCTACGGTTACATACATTGTAACATTGTAATACATTGTAACATTGTAATACATTGTAATACATTGTAATACATGTTCCATTACCATTACCTCTGTACATCAATACTCTAACGGTTATTTTTTCGCAGGGTTCCAATTTTTGCCATTTTCATGGTAACTAACCTTTTCCGAAAAATATAAAATCCGCAAAAATTAGCAGAATTTCATGCATCCTTAATATTGTAACAGTATGTGACAAGGCCGCTCAACCTTAAATTTGCAAACAAAATTGATTCCGCAAAAATAATTTGCGCAAAAATTATGAACCGCAAAAAAAGAAACCCCTTTTCTGCAGTAGTACAGTATTTTTACCCAGGAGTACAGCACCTGATTAGCCAGGTGAATTTCCCATACGCCTTTGAGCAACACTACACCATGATTGCAGGAGAAGGCATAAATGTATTCAGTACATCTAATGATAAATGTCATTGTATTTAAACAGAAAAGAAGTTTTACTTATTAAGGAATGCTCTTTATATCAACATTAAGACAAAACTGGTACCAAATGTGAACCTGAGTTTGTATTTAACGTTGCCAACATAAGTGACCAGATAGTGTAGCGACTGGCGTAAGAGTATAATAAAATGTTTGTCTCAAAAAAACATGAGTGCACTGTCAAGGAAAACCACACTGTTGTCAACGACACTCAACCACAGAAATATCATGTTATGTAAACAGCCAAGGAAAATGCTCAATTTCATCATGTGATGTACTAAATACATATATACATATATATACGAGATGTAAATATGCCTTGCACAAAAAACTACAACCTGTTGTGAATTAGTGGCCCAATACTACAGAAAAGTTTATTACAGTCACCTTGGATCGGAACCATTCCCAGAACCCGTGTACCGTTATGGGTAAAACTCTACAGTGCTACTACATGAGAATGAGTCTATATTTCTGTGACGGCCAACGGTGACCTGCAGTTTACCTGGTAAGAGGGCACCGTCTTCTCGTTAAGGCTACCCAGGCTGCCCGACTTCCCCTGCCAGGTGGTACTTCGGCCCGACGAGCCATAGGTTGGCTGCATTGTGGAGGACAAAGGAGCAGATGATTGTGAAAATGGCACTAAACGAGTATAACTAACATTATTGGACGCGGAGGCATCACCCCGAAGTCTGTAACCTCTAGGGATGGGCGTTAGGTGGGTGGAGGATAAGTTATAGGGATGGGGCAGATACGGCTGGGGCACAGACTGTGTGATTTGGTTGGAGGTTATGTTATAAGGGTGCAGTGCAACGGAACCAAGCATAGAGGCATAACTACTAGTGTAAGAGCTATCTACAGTGTTAATGGGGTGAAGGTGATGATGATGACCGTGGCTTCCATAAGTAACCTGGTCACGATCACTCTGAAACAAAGGGAAAAAGAGTAAACAAGCCCAATTAAGTGGTTAATCTGAAAACGAAAGGTGCTAAAATAATGCTGTGAATCTAATTTTTTTTTAAATGAAATAAGAAACAAACCAGGTGTGTGGGGTATGTATCAACTCAATCTTATGATACACTCCGATACCAGGCTGTTCAGGGCAGACCTCTAGACTGAAGACGTAGAGAAGCTCAGAGGCAAATCTCATGGGAAGCTCTTTGTCCGAATATTGTGAGGGGGTGGAGTGTCATCGATGTTACCATGTCCAGTTTACGATATTTTAGTGTGACAGTGCTTAAAGTGACCCTTCAGTGACCACATCATCTTCGGACATTGATGACCTCAAACGGATTTACAAAATTTAGGGGAGGTTTCAAACTGTATATACGAAAAAAACAAGAGTGCAGAGGGACAGGGATCCTTAAGATTGCAGTACAATAAGGCAACAATCCCTATGTATTGACTTAATAGTTGTGAGATAAACTTGTACATTTACTCCGATGTATTTTGTAAAATTGATCTCTGTAGGCACGAAGGGAGCCAAACCTTGGTTATCAGTGACCCTTGAACAGCCTGGTATAACAAACCACTATCACACGCCTCTAACCGAAAAAACAGGTCACCCCGCCATCACTTATCACCACACCTGTCAGCAATTAGGCATTAATTAATGTTTATATTAAGGTCGTAATTAATGTTTTAATTAAGGTTATTTGTGGGTGAGCAAATGGCTCCACAAATTAAAAAAAAACAACAATTTTCAAAGAGTTTGTGTAGTGATCAAAGGACAAATTCCAGGAAAACAAAATCAAAAGCATGTCTTTTGCTGTAGTAGTTTTTGTTTTTATGCATATTTATCAAAGTAGAAATTCTAAGAAAACAAAATGAAAATGATTAATTTTGCTCTAGGGTTGGGTTCTATGGTAAATGATACAATGCATATGTAAAATTTGATAACAAAAAGCGATGCCTTGCCACCTGCTTACCCATGTATATTAATTGTCTTCAAAGGTGTTAAAAATCAGGAGGCGTTAATTGAGGAATAATTAAGATTAAATGTCAGTACAGGTGATATAGAGTACAGTACGTATACAGCTGAGTTCTGTTATAAAATCTACAATTTTTTTTTAAATTTGTGGAATTTAAAAAAATTAACTAATTAATCGAAGAACTAAAAACCTGTTAATTACAATAAGTTAAAAAAAAATACACAAAGAAAATATTTTGAATTTCAGACATTTTTTTATATGTATTTCCTTTTTTTTGTGTATTTCGTTTTCAATTGTGATAAATAATTTAATTCCATGTGTCTCTCACACCAACAATAGAAGGGCTCACTCAGAAATGGTGCCTTTCAGTGAGTTTAAAACATTATTCAACCAAACAAGTGATTTGCATAAAAAAGGGCTTTCAAATCAGTAGTAACTGGTAGTTCATAGATACATGTACTATATGTACACCATTCTTTTGTTTCCTTATGAAGTTTTAACATTAAAAAAAAGAATTCAGTGATCAATCAAAGTTTTAAAACAAGAACAGTGTGTCTTGTTTTAAAATAACGTAGACATTTAAATGTAAAGTGGCATTTTCTTTCTTAACAATAATTCTGAAAAAATTGCTGAAAATGCAACAATTTTAGGAATGTAGTGGAATAAAAGAGAGAAATAATATGACTTTTTTTCCATTCTTCATGTTAGATTTGAAAGTCTCCTGGTAGTAACTATATTAGATCAATGGAAAATAGAATGCTAGACTAACGACAAACAAAAACACCAACAGTTTCTCAAAATTCACTCAGGTCAGACCACAACAAAAAATAAAGTCCTTTTACACGACAAACTCAGTATTATATGTATGATGTACACCAAACATTTCACGATGCTATAGGTAATGTTTCTCAAATGTTGTCACAAAAGAATCTTTGGTAACGAAAGTTCACAAATGTAAAATACTTCAAGTTTTTTTTTAAATACGAAGTTCGATTAACAAATTGAAGACAAAACAAACAAAAATGATAAACGACTTGGAGATGTAAAAGAAAATTACATTGAAATCAACAAGAAATACATTTTTTAGATTGTTTTTTCTATGAATAGTTAATGTAGAAATAAAGTTAAAGAAAAATTAACTTCTGCAGTCAAAGACGAGTGGTAATGATATTACTATACAGTAGAAACATACAATATTATATTCCGTCTTTGCGTATTGCAGAGTTATCTGCTCTTGTGAGCAGGTATTGATTGTTACGTCATTTGTTTGTGAG
>JAUMHH010147401.1:0-20253 GCA_032359455.1 Chlamys rubida | reverse complement strand
GTGAGGAGGTAAAACATAAATAGCAGTGTGGTGAGGAGGTAAAACATGAATAGCAGTGTGGTGAGGAGGTAAAACATGAATAGCAGTGTGGTGAGGAGGTAAAACATAAATAGCAGTGTGGTGAGGAGGTAAAACATGAATAGCAGTGTGGTGAGGAGGTAAAACATAAATAGCAGTGTGTTGAGGAGGTAAAACATAAATAGCAGTGTGGTGAGAAGGTAAAACATAAATAGCAGTGTGGTGAGGAGGTAAAACATAAATAGCAGTGTGTTGAGGACATGTATGACAATTAAAGGTTTTGTGTTGTTGTGACAACCAGGAAGATAATTTATTGGTACTAATGTTCTACTGTACTTATGTATCTAGTTAAGTTCACACATCACAAGCATATTTATTACCACTGTGTTAGTGTATGGACTGTTATTAAAATATACATACATATAGACTATTATCTCTTAATTATACTTTACGCTAGAATTCAAAGGCATATTTGTATACTTTTCAAATTTTTCATTGGGGAAAATCTGAAAATGTCTAAAAATAATGAAGAAATTCTTACAGTGCCCCCCCCCTTATTTTACAAAGTATTACTTACCGTAATATTGCAGTGTAAAATATGTTTCAGCTGTTCTATCCAGTGAATTCATTTATTTTGGGCAAAATACAAGATACATGTATAGGGAATTTTGATGATTTCATATTCACATTTAACACTGACTAATTATCGCTGAACAATCCCGTCTTAGCAACGAGTGACAGTGCAAAATTTGTTTTGTTTGTGAGATGATAGGGACAATGATTAATACAATGTTTGTTTCTCTGACTCAGTATACAAAATAGAAATTAGTGTCTGTAGAGTGTGGCAGTGCCTTGGGTAACTCCTCGGAATGTCCTTCTCCTCAACTTCCCACCATGATCAGGTGACAGGGATATAATTGGGGCCACACTACATAGGCACTTATATAACCCACTAATGAGTAATTATTGTATTAGTTATTTTTAATGCTGATATCTTTTTGGTTAGAAAATTGTGGAAGTGTCGGTTCGAAACTTTGAAGTGTAAAATGTGATAATAATTATTTTGAATGTAAGGGTTGAAATGTAAAATTGCTTTTGAGACAAAAATACTTTTAAAATAAGTCATTCATATTTATATATATATGTCCAATTAGGCGTGGAGTGCATGTTTATGTTGGTGAGGCAAAGTTTGATTGATGAATCTCAAAGTAGGATCAACCGTCAAATAATGGCATCAATAATGTTATCCTCAGGGCACACTTTGTGATACTATCCTTTGTCTGCATCTAATATTATGTTTGGTTGAAACTGTCTAATCTGACATCCTGTGGAACCTGACATTGACCAGATAAGACAGGTTTGATAAAGAGGTCTTATTTGGCAGTTTTCACAAGGCTTTGGATTATCTATTTGTTGCATTTAGACAGGATAATGGAAAACTCATTGGTCATGTAAGCCAGTATGTCAGAATACTCAGGGGTTTGATTAGGCAGGTTTAACTGTCTGTTTATGAAGTGAAAATTGGCACAGGAAGACTAGTCGATAGATTTTGTTAACAGTTTTCACAGTTTTTGGAAAATTATATAAATAGAACAAAAAATAGAATACCAGGAAGGAAGTTTGAAAAAAAATGTCAGATTTGAGTCACCTATCAATAGGATCAGTATGAAGTAAATGAATATGATATACAAGGAAATATCCATCACGTTTGTACAAGGATGTGATTAATTGCTGTGACTTTTCCAGTGTTTTATATTTCCTTTTTTGGCCTGGCTTTTGACATTTCAGTTCATGTAATTGTTAGTTCAGTTGATGAGCAGGGTTTTTACTGCTGTAAGTGGTGCTCGCTGTTCCTGTTAAAGATAAAAACACAACATTTCACTGATGTGTAATTTATCTCTTCTGGCAATTAAAACTTGGATATTTAGAGTAAGACTGCAGTATAAAGACTTGTAATAGACACACAGTCATAGATAATGACTTAGACCATTAACACTACGTCAGTTCAAAGGTGTTATGGTTACACACCCAAATTATATTATGTAATTGTTGCGTTGTTGACAGTGAAATGAGGAGTGTGGTGAACTCGCTTTGTCAGGAGTTCATGCATGACATCATCCAGGTGACCAATGGTGAGGATGATGATGATGATCCTTCTGCCCTACAGAACTACCTGGAGAGAGGCAGAGGCTGGCTACTTCTCCTGCTCATCAGTAAACATGGAGTACAGGTATGTATATATCCCCTCCCTACAGAACTACCTGGAGAGAGGCAGAGGCTGGCTACTCCTCCTGCTCATCAGTAAACATGGAGTACAGGTATTTATATATCCCCTTCCTACATACTACTTGGAGAGAGACAGGGGCTGGCTACTCCTCTTCCAGTAACTTTATCATGTCTTCTGAAAAATGAGCTGTAAAGTTTAGGTAAACTGTTACAGGAAGCTGTATTGTAATTACTTGAATGTACACATTCTTAAGGTATATTTTGAATTGGATATGGGCACTGCATTTTCGTTTGAAATCAAAACACTTCTCTAACACTCAGGGGCTGTCAGTGGGCCGGGACTTCAGTAACCTGCTGGTCACTCTCCTCCCCTTCTGTCTTCGCTTCAGAGATGACACTCTCCCTGGAGAAACCAAGGCTGGTAAGTCACCATAGTGGTATATTCTAATATCACTGTACACAGCTCCGACTAGTTACAAATATCACTTAAAGAAGTGTTCTCACTGACTTTCAGCACTATTTCACTGTTGGAAAGATATAATGCATAATTGTTTTCCAAGAAAAAAGTAAAATTTTGTATTGACTATATGTACATGTCATATGACTCAGGTACATTTTGTGACACCTGTTTTGAAGATAGGCGTGTCCCTTTATACAAAAGAATAGTGTGGTGTTGCCGTCCTACAGCTTACTGTCTTTCTCAGTAATATTTTAAAGATATTTTAAAGAATGAGATTGTCTCATATATATATATAACTTCTCATAGGTTATTTGACTTTTTTTTTTTAACAACAGGAAAATCATTCTTAAAAGTACCAAAAATAAAAAAGAATCCACTTAACATTTTGTGACATAAATAATTTTGCATTAATGGCTGTTTATTATTATAATTTTTCCACATTTGAGCAAGACATATGTATCCATTATTGTTCATTTCATGAAAACAATTTAATTTGCAAAAGTACAATTGAGGACATTTATATTTTCAAATTTCCAGTGATTTCCTGTATTCACCACCCACTAGTGATATCCTGTCTTCTTACATATCATATTGTAACATAATCAGTAATGAATGAGTAATGAAAAATAAATAGTTTATTAAGTTAAAAGTTAGCTTTAATGAGCTTTAATGATCCTATTATTATGTGGGTATCCACGTGACAGAGCTGAAACCTATTTCCTCTGTAATGATTAGCCATATCATTCTAAAGACTTACTGACAGACGTGTTATATAATGTAATTTTATACCAAACGATTTGTACATAATAATTGGATGATTGGTTTGCTGATTTTCAGATATGTTGGCATCCAAGTCATCAGCTAACTGTCTGCCGCCCATAGGGAATGTGTTCTCCCAACTTGAGATGTCATATAAATGGCAGAAATCCTCCCAGGCCAGGGACAAGGCTATCCCCAAACACCAGCAGGTCAGGCATCGTCATAGCAACAAGTCCAACAGAAAACTCAGGAAGCAGGCTAATAAAAACCAAGGAGTTGAAACCTCTGACCAAGACGAAGGTAGTAACCATTCAAATGAAGACCAGGCCCCTAGGATTAGACGGAACAAGAGGCTGATAAGGAGATGTTTAATGTCGGGGTCACGACTCCAGGAGAACTACTCCAGACAGGATTCTATGATTGAAGAAAATGAACAAGAAATCTATGCCATGCTGACAGAAGTCAAGAAAGACCCAAAGCACTGTTGTAGTGAGGACCTGTGTAGTCTGATACTAAACCTGATTCAATCCTTGTGTCTACTCGACTTGGATCAGGTGTCCGTGATCAAGGTCATTTCACCCTCCATCTTGCCACACTTGTTGCATCTGCTGACAGGCATGTATCCCTCAGCAACCAGTGAAATGGATGATTTACTAGCCTCTTCCTGGAAAAAAGATGACAGTGTTTTCTTCCAGCGACAGTTGTTACGGGTTGTTCTATCACTATGTGGGGTCATATCTACACAACAAAATGGCGTTGGGGTGATCCTAGGTCACAAGGTCACGTCAGTCCTGTTGGATGTGGCTCAGCAGGTCCACCACTTCCAAGAAATCAAAGTCCAGCTATCCATGACAAACCAGCCAAGAAAACCAGAGTCTAGGGATATCCATGCCGTTGACCAGGAGTTCTGTTTGTTTTCAGAGATAAACATTGGTCTACTCATGTGTTTTGACATGATATTCCAGAACCTGCCCTTTAATCTTGTGTATATAAAAAATGCTGTTGAACTTGTAGAAGATTTTGACCAAGGCCAAGGATTTAGCTTCCTTGAATGTGTTATTAAAGAATATGACAAACAGCAGTGCAGCAGGGCTGGTACTGATCCCTGTCTGGTGGACTGTATTGATGTAGAACCGGTAAAAGTCATCAGCTCTTTCCTCAACACCTTAAAGTCTGTCAAGGTTAATTACATTCACTCTGTGTCCTGTCTGAAAAGGAAACATCAGAAATGTCAGTATGTTTCCTATTTTGACCATCACCATGACATTCTAGGGCAGCCAATCACACTGAGCTCCGAGACAGAGGTAGGTCACCCAGTGGATTCTACTACATCCTCGTCTGATACCCCTAATTCCAGTGGAGTTTGTCTGGTAGCATCATGGTGCTCATTTCTACTGTCTGTTCTCCCCACAATCCAGTCCAAGGTTTCCCAGATAGACATTCTCAGTACACTCCACCTGTCTGCCATGTGTTGTTGTGTTCCCCTGGAGTCCATTGTGTCCTGTGTTACTGGCAGTGTGACTGCCTTTCCCCCAGCTGTACAGAGTTATGCCCTGGAGACACTCAATAAGATCATCCTTGATCCGTATCTTGGAGGGATATACAGTATTAAAGGTACTGGTCGGTCAGGGCATTGTAGTTCACAATTCTGCCAGAAGTACTCAAATTATCAGTCAAATTCTAAAAAGGAAAGTGAAACTATCCAACCAAATATTGACAGTGGTTTTTCAAGTAGAGATGTATTAAGAAAACGTTTGACTCAAAATCCAGGACTAGCCTCACGATGGTCATCTGTGGAGCTCTTTAGAGCCCTGCTGTTTTCCTCTAATGCCCATCTCAGTGAACTGACAGCAAAACATATTCAAGTATTGGTAATTGGTGCCAAACCTGATCTGAAACAGGAACTCTTCTTCAGGGTGTATCTTCATGCATTCAAGGCTTTCATTGGGACATGGGGAAAGCTGACCCAGAGCTCATCAGAGGAAGTAGAGGGAATCCAGTTCTCCCTAGCAACCAAGGTACACTGTCTGTCAGCCCTTCCTTACCTCCTGAAGGTGGACTCTGTACTGAAGGTGTTTCTCACCAAGCGGGGACTAGGACAGATATGTGGGCTCCTGGAGGATGATGGTCTTCGGGAGCCAACCCTTAAAGTGTTTGAGGCTTTAGTTCTGTTGGATGAGAATCGACTCAAGTGCAATGAAATTGAAACGGCAGACGGTGATGCCCTAATGGGTGGAATGGTGATAAAAGCATTTATTGATGGCCTCGCTTTAAAAACCAAGGGTGACATCAACGAGAAGTCAATGTGGCCAGGATGCTGTCCCAGCAAGGATAGGTTGTCATGGGAAACGTGTGATGTAGAGGGTTCAGGGGTGTGCATCAGGAACCTGGCTCTGATGGTGGACATGTGGGAAACCTGCAGCAAGCTGTGCATCAACAGTGATAAGTTTGTGTCACATTTCAAGGATTCCGACTCCCTGAAAATAGCGGAGGATACTTTAATGGTGATACTGAAGCAGATGTATTCACCAAACTGTGGGTTGCCATCGGATACATCAGAAGATTCAGGCCAAGAGTCCATTGGGGTAGGGAGCCTTATGCCTCCTGTGGGATGCTTCATGTGGTTATCCCTACTCAAGGCTCTCCTCACTGTGTGCAGTGCCTGCTACAAGTACATCGGACATCAGGTAAGAATCTTATACTCAAAAGTTAGACATATGATACAAGAACATTTACTCGGTTAAAATGTTGCAAACTGTAGAAGGACATTCTACAATTGCATCAGAAATTAGAAAGCATCGTACATACTGCAGTATGACTACTGGAGAGTTAGAAATTAGATAATAATGTTACAGTACTAGTAACCCCTGCTACAGTAGGATCAGATAGCAGGTTAGAATCCTACAAAATAAAGTTAAACATCAGATAGAAATCTTACACACTACAAAAGGAAATCTCCAAGAATATTTTCTACAAAAGGAAATCTCCAAGAATATTTTCTACATCCTACATATTTTGTCTTTAAATGCCTGTACAAACTGTATATACAACGAATTAGTGACGAATGTACTGTAGTTTAGTGTATACCTATAGGATCAGAGAACGGTTAATGTCACAGCCATTTCGTTATAATACTACCCTTACTGATTGAGCTCTTGTTTCATGACTAGTCCTTGTCCCAAAGAAATGGATGTTTCAATGAGTCAGATCAACAACAAAAAATGAGCTATAGAATGTAAGATGTGTTGAATGTGACATGTGCCATAAACTATTAACTGGTTAATTGTTGTGAAAAAACATGTTTCGAATCATTTGTAAGTAGGGTTAATGTTTTACACATACAACAACATGTAAATTTGTGTGTTAGTAGTATAAGTACTATATATACTGTGGCCACTTTTGACCTAACTGTACTGATTATAACACTTGGAACAGATTACCTTGTTTATGAGTAACTGTGTTTTGCCGTTGATAAGCCTGTGATTTGTACCAAGCCAGCCCATCTCAATCTAGATTATAAAACTGTTTTCTATATAGGTGGTTAAGATTTGATAGATTACAAAACTGATTTGTACCCTGTGGTACAGATTTGTTACATCATCACAAAGATAATATTTTAAATAATGTTGTTTAATTTCTGATGTAATATTAGAGAGTAACAGTGATGTGAATCCATATTATGGCTAGTGATGTCATCAGCAACAAGCAGGTGAGAATATCTAAAATGATCACAAAACCATACTTTTATGCAATCATTCAGAAGATGCATTGAACTTATATTTTTGGTATAGTTATATGAGAGGGAGAATATGAGTGGGCTTTCTTATGAACAAGATTAGAATCAGGGGTTTACATAAATTATTTATAGGACACTCTTAAATCTTGCATTTCCTGTTTTTCCAAATGCAAGTAACCAAAATGGATCAGGTCTTGAATTTCGAAATATCTTACACTACAAGTCAACAAATCTTAATTGGTATCTCAAGATTTTGTGATGATCTTTAGAATTTGTATAAATACAGATTAGTCTAAGTTTAATCTCTTACATATGAAACAGAAGACATAATCCTTTTTTTTCACAATATGGAATAGAAACTAATTTCTGAGCTTAGAATATATCTTCTGTAGCTATTTGAAGTCATGAATTTATTTTCTGTAGACAGCAAGTGTTGCCTGGCTATGCATTCTTAGGCCATACCATCTGAACTGTTAGCATATTTAAAGATCGAAAAGTAGCTTTATGTTGTACTATGCATTTGGCATCTGTTGTCCATCTGTCGTCTATCTCTCTGTTGACAATTTATTGAAATGACTTCTTCTTCTGAATCATTGATTGTATTTAAACCAAATTTGACATGCATTCAGTGTTTTTGCAAGACATGAATATATTCATAAAACAAAAACATGGCTATATAGTATATATAACGAAAGTTGTGGGGTAATGAATGGAAACATCCACAGGTACTGTAATGAGGATTCATATTTATACCGATTGAAAGGCTGACCCCCAGGGTTGGGATAAAAAGAAAGTTTATAACGTGGATATATCAAATATACAATTGTTGGGCATGAAGAGATGAACACAATAATGCTACCAGAATTGGCCTTTGGGTCTGTTCCCACCCAAGGAACTTAGTCCCTGGGTCATAACATAGAAACATTTGAGATCCCCACCTAATAACAATGCATTCAATAACTGGGCATGAAAATTTGGATTACCGACACACATATTTTTCCAGGATTGGCAAGGGGAAATGACCCTGTATCTAAAGGATCCTTATAATTGGCATCATTACTTTAAAGGGAATATTTCGCCATGATCGCTTAAATATCCAAGTAAGCAATATAGGTCATTTGAGCCTCTTGTTTTATGTCACTAGAAAACAGGTTTTACAAAATGGTCATAGAAGGAACATCTCCAACCTGCATATAGGGTTTAATTTGATCCCCTGATTGTACATAAGGTAAATTATAGTTTGGAAACTCAATAGAGATGAAAAATTAATATAAATGAAGCAATGTCTGTGCATAATTCAAGGTTGATAAAGGTATCTATTTCAGGATACAGTATCTTGATAAACTATTTCATAAATAGAAAACCTTGATAAGTTGATACATATAGATTAAACATACAGTTATATCAGTTATCAGTGTCTTATTTAGTGGTCAAGTTCAGAGTTATTGGTCATTGTCAGAGATAATGGCCTGGTCAAGTTAAGAGTTACCTGTAAGCTTTGGTACTCCAGTTTCCTCCCACACTAATTTGTTTCATAATTGTTGTAAAACAAATAAATTTTATATTTTTAGAGTTACATGTAGTGGTCAGTGTCAGAGTTAGTGGTCAGTGTCAGAGTGGTCAGTGTCAGAGTGAATGGTCAATGTTAGAGTTGGATTCAGTATTGTTAATGTTGGTTAAGGATCCCCGTATCACTGCCAAATACTAACCATGCATTGGAACCTTTTTTTTCTGGCATGAGTATAACTTTAATAAATCACAAGAAAAGTCTACCTTGTGGAACTTCATGAAAAATAATTAAGATGAAATAAACAAAATATAATCACCAACAGTGTTCTGAGTGAAAAATAAATAGAGGGCTAGACCCGAACTTGAACCCTGGACTTCAGATTGTTATACCAACACTCTAACCGACTGATCATGAACTCCTGGTCAACGGAAGTATCATGGCTCAACTTTGCTACAGTTGTATCCAAAAAGAAATAAAGGGGAGGTCACTGTATTATACACCACAGTGCAGTGAGATAGGGATTCTTAGTTAGATATTGCTTCTCTTTAGTCGTTAGTGTGGAGCTAATAAATGATACAGTATTATAAAACTGTATCAATTATTGTTTCTCTTTATGCAGTAAATATGGAGAGAATTTACACTGTATTATGTTAATGTCACGATCAATATGCTTCTCTTTATTGCGTTAATGTAGAGAGAATTTACAAACGTCTGTTTATCGTGCTATATCTCTCTTTATACTGTTAAATATTAATATGGAGCCAAGTACACATCCTGCATTGTATTCAAAGAATATCTTCCAGAAAACCTTTATTATTTGTAGAAAAATAAGAATGTTTAACTGATTCCAGTACCTAGGTAAAAGTGTTATGTCTGTATAGGATCACGAGTTATGTAACGAGGTAACATTTGTTGTCTGTTCATCACTTCCTGCTTTACAGAACTTCTGTATAATGTGACCATGCAGACTTTAATCAAACGTTGTTTCTTTCATTAACCCTATCAGTGATGAGGTAGGTTGTATAACTCCATCAACCCCTGGGCTAGTAGATTTTATGTCAGTCCCAGTGAAAATTTTCAATATCATGAATATATAGATCAGACTAGTAGATTTTATTTCAAGATATGCCTGCAGCTAGTACTTTTCACACGAAATTATACACCACTGAAATAGTTTTTGGGTGGGTTTAAAATCCAATATGGCTGCTAGCTGTTACAGACGGAGGATGATGATGACCAATCAACAAATCTGGAAGTCAGTGTGGAGGTGACTATGTAACAGTAGTGTAGTGGTGATGGCACTAGAGGATTCTTCTTCTTCATACTCTGACATTCTCCTTTAAAGCTGCTAATGACAACTAAAAACCACCTATAACTGTGACAGTAGATCTAGTAGTGGTGATGGCACAAGAGGATTCCTCTTCTTCATACTCTTACCGTGTCCTTTAAAGCTGCTAATGACAACTAAAAACCACCTATAACTGTTACATTAGATCTAGTAGTGGTGATGGCACAAGAGGATTCTTCTTCTTCATACTCTTACCGTGTCCTTTAAAGCTGCTAATGACAACTAAAAACCACCTATAACTGTGACAATAGATCTAGTAGTGGTGATGGCACAAGAGGATTCTTCTTCTTCATACTCTTACCTTCTCCTTTAAAGCTGCTAATGACAACTAAAAACCACCTATAACTGTGACAATAGATCTAGTAGTAGTGATGGAATTGTCTGATTTTTACTTCTATACACTTAACATTAAATCTGCCAATATAAGTTAAAGGTCATCTATTAACAGGAGAGAATTGTTTATAGAGTAGACTGATTCTCCCCTGGACTCTTACTGTGAAGCTACTAATGGAAGCTAAACACCATCTATAATTGTATTCTCGATACATGGTGGGTTACGCCCACTTACACTCGCTGCATCCCTGGAATATTTCATGGCAAAATTAAAGGCATGCAGCTAGCTTTTTGATTGGTCTCAGGTAAAAAAAAAACTGACCATTTGCTAAAATGATACCTAACCTTTTGAAGACCACAGAGGAGTGACACCAGACGTCAATTTCACTGCTAGTGTTATGCTGTCGTGGGATTCTTTTAAAGTAAAGCAAAGGATCAAACTAGCCATGTATAATCCTCATCCACAAGGGGGTGCAGACTGATCGTCCAATTTTTACGTGACATTTTCCAGGCATGCAGAAAGCGTAAGTGAGCATAACCCTTGGAGTGTCACGGATGCTGTAACTGTATAGAGATGATGGAATTGACCAATGCTTCTTCTCTAGATTTCTGTATTTATGCTGCTCTACTGAGGCTCAAATTCATGTGTAACAGTGGAGTGAGACAATGGAATAGAAAGATTTTTTTCTAGATTATCTACATTTAAGCTGCTATAACAGAAGCGAAAAACAATCTTTAGGAGAAGTGGTAATAGGGCTGACTGATTCTTTTTCTCTAGATCTTTTCATTAAAGTTGCCAATGGAAGTTAAAGCTGACAGTGCAAGTTAAAAAGCTTTCAATTGAGATTTTTATACCCAGCGAGACCCATACTCGTTACCAAGCAAGGACAAACTAAAATGTCGGCACTTCCTTAGAAATGAAAGTCGGAAGAGATGGGGAAGATCTCAAAACCAGATTTTTTTTTTTTTTTTTTTTAATCTCAATTGAAAGCTTTTTAACTTGCACTGTCAGCTTTAAAGAACCATCTACAACAGTAGAATAATGGTGATGGAATTGACCATTTTCTTCTTCTCCAGACTTTCACATTGAAGCTGCTAATGGAAACTATAGAAAATACCAACTACTAGTATATTACATGTAGTAGAATAGTGGTGATGGAATTGACCATTTTTCTTCTTTTTCAGACTTTCAAATTGAAGCTTTAATGGAAACTATAGAAAATACCATCTACTAGTATATTACATGTAGTAGAATAATGGTGTTGGAATTGACCATTTTCTTCTTCTCCAGATTTTCACATTGAAGATGATAATGGAAGCTAAATACCATCTTTGATAGTGGAATTGACAGAATGTTTTTACATATTGGGCCATCTGATGTGTAGCTACAACTAATAGTGTCCCATTAACTACGACTGGTTCCTATATAGAGACTCTCTGACACCATTTGACTATTTATTTTTATGATAACAAAATCTCGTTGATTCTGTTAACAAGGAACAATGTTATATCACTGTCAACATTTGCTTCCAAAGGCACTTAAACAACAATACAAAATTTTGGCTTATAAAACAAAATAAAAAAGTCTGATTCAAATACATTACCCTAACACTCTCTGCTCTATGAGAAAAAAACAATTGGATCATTGTTTCTTTGTAGAAATAATTCTCGCTGGTGAAATGTTCAACATGCTCTTAAAAATGTAGTAAAAATGGTAAGCAGATATTTTGTTAATTTGGCGTAACGAGTGTAATGTTTATTTGGTAATGTTTCAGAGTGGTATTGAGGAAAGGGTGTGGCAGAAGATTAACTCTGCATTCCTGGGCTGTGCTGGACTCCCTGTCTGTAAACTTAAAATGCTGTTTGACATCATCCTGTCCTCTGCCATGCCCAAAAAAAGTAGCGTCCTCGACATGTCGCAGTCTATGAACTTATCTCACCTGGTAAGTGATCATGACAGTCTAGTTCATAGACCTAAATCTCTCACCTGGTAAGTGGCGGTCTAGTTCATAGACCTAAATCTCTCACCTGGTAAGTGGCGGTCTAGTTCATAGACCTAAATCTGTCACCTGGTAAGTGACCGTCTAGTTCATAGACCGTAATTTCTCACCTGGTAAATTAGGATGAAATTCAGTCCTATAGCAATCAGATGGTCGGTTCTACAGTTTTTATTTTTGACATTTTTTCATCTTGACACAATGCTATATTAAAAATAATAATACAGTCTGTTGTAGTTGTTGTGAGTTGGAATGTTAAAGAGTTCTGTTTCCTGTTTTCTACCTAATACAATGTCTGGTCAGTTTTGAATCGATATGTGAACAAATTATTTCCCCGTCCCTTTATTTAATACTTAAATCTGTTTTGTTTTTGTGCCAGTATGTTAAGGAAGACCACATAGAAGACGATGATATCAGACAGATGTTACAAAATCACAGTGACGATGACATTGAGCACCATGGGTCGACAGAGAAAGGCTATGACGCTGACACTGAGGTGATGTCTGGGGACGATCTGCGGAGGTTTGGTGTGGTGGACCAACATGTGCAACGCGAGTACTACCCATCCATCTTTCGCCTTGTAGTCAACCTATTGGTGGCCTCACAGCAACAGGGAGATGGACGGAAGATTCTGTCTGATGTCCTCATTAAACTTTTACAGACCCTGGGTGCCAACCATGTGGCAGTGCTTGCTGTCTGTGAGGAGGTGACTATAGCCAATGGTGGCAATGCAATTATTAGCGTGTTAATATTAAAGGTAGTAACTTCTCGGTTTTTGTTTAAGTATTCATGTTTTAGCGCTATTGTGAATACTTAGAAAATATTGACTGTAACAGTCTACTTAAAGGGTAGAATGTCCAGAGTAATGCCTGGCAGACCTATAAATGCTAATGTAGGCCTTAATTGGTAAAGGTTAACCAGTAACATCAGATCATTAGGTTTTATCTCATTTCATAAACTAGCAACTTTAGCCCAAATGATGAAACTTTAAGGAAGGAATGCGTGAAAAGAAAGTGGTCAGGCTGGTATGTGTAACATGTATTTAACAAAACATATTTCACCTGCTTTACAGGATCTGCTACATGTTATTCTGGAGGGATTCTGGGATGAATTGGTTTCCAAGACAACTGCAGAATCAGGTATGATTAGACTGATAATTACCTTGGTAATGTAATCTCTGAGTCAAATATATGAGGACTGTGATTCAGTGATCTGGCTTACAGTATTTCACTTGATATATTAGGAGTGTTTCTGCAAATTACTTTTGTATAAAAGGTACGTTGTACGTAGGTGAAAGTTCTTAAAACTGATAGATTGTTGGCTACTATCCTTGTCAATGTATTGTTGTATTATTGTATTGTATGGTTGTAGTAGTTCTCTTGTATGGTTAGACACTGTATTCCTGTATCATTGTAGTACAAAAAGCCCTGATGTCCTTGATACAGCTACTTGCCCAGCACAGACTGACAGCCCAGGAACTCCAGAAGATCATCCGTCTTCTCCAGCACCAGGGGATACCACAGGTCTGTGAAACACTGTAGAACACAACGTCACTTTGTATTTACCTGTATGTTTGTTGACAACCTTTGTATCAACCTCATCAGAAAGTAATAAATGCATCATCTCTTTATTGACAGGACCTGGTGGTGTCCACCTTGCTGTCTATTGTGGAGAATTCGCGGACCATGCCTCACCATTCTGTGACCTTTCCCTGCAGGAGAAAGAAGGTCAAGGACAGAAAGAAGAGGAGGAAGCACTTGGTATCTGAAGGATCAGCTAAACTTGATAACAAGACAGATTCTAAACTCAATAGGGGTGTATCTGCTAAGCCTGTGTCTGCATTTTCCTCCTCCTTGGAGGAGGGGGAGGATGTCGCCTGTGACTTTGATAATCCTGATGGTAGAGCAAGACAAGAGCCATGGCAGCTAGCGGCCATCACCCAGGAGGTACACGGAGGCCTGGCCTGGCCACCAGGGATAGAGGGTTTCAGTGTGGCAATGTGGCTACAGATATCTGACCATGCCATCCAGACCCAGGGCCATACCTGGCCCACCAAGAGTCAGGATTACACCAGCTCCATGGAAGGTAAGGTTATTAAAGAAAAGTGAAAACTTTTGTAAATTATATCACCAACTGCTGTGTATTATGTTTTACTTAAAACATTAACTGAAACAAAAAGCAAGAGATCATGTCATCAAGTGTTCCTAAACATAATCTGTATCTATACAGTTATTTACATCAAACCTGTGATTACCAGCACACACAGATTCAAAATACTTCCAAATGCTATCGAACTTCAGGTTGATGGAAGGTCATTTTAAAACTAAGATGAGTTTGTAGGATATTAAGTTATAGATAGATAAAGAATTTGTGATCATTTGTCATTGTAGGTGGACAATTGTCTGACACCATTGGGCATAGAAAACAGTCTGAACTCCTGGCCTCTCAGAACCTCTTCCATGTTGTATCCATTGGCAACGAGGACAAACTGTTAGAGATCTGGGTGAACACATCCAGTAGGAGTCTCTTGTTCAGGTATACATCATAGGAATCAAAGTTACAAAATATGGAATTCAGGTTTTACCATTCCGTAATTTTTTGTAAAAAGTTGCACAAAGGAAGCTTATATGTTATTTGACAAGTCATTGATTTTAATCATTTTTTTAAATAAAATGTCTGACATCTACTAGATATAGAGGTTCCCCAACGAGTGATGGTTAGTTATCATGTTTATCTAACTCTCGTTATTTAATTTTCAAATTGTATAAAGACACGAGGTTTACCGAGTGTCTTTTACAATTTGAAAAGTAACAAATGAGAGTTAGATAAACATGATAACCTACCATCACGAGTTTGGGGTCCTTTTTCTCCCATAACGTTCATATTTTATCTGAAAAGCCATGTTTCCCTTGAAAATACACTATGTCGGCTCCGATGGGGGAAAACAATTGCTGTGAATCATGACGTCGACACAATCAATGGAAGATGACGTCGCAAAGCATTGTTACGTGACGTCATAAGTAAAAACTTGACCAATGAAATCACTTCCAGGGTGTTACCCAGTAGTGGGTAACTAAAAATGTTTACCAACTTCTAGCAGGTTTATCCAATGAATCAGGAGTGAGGAAACCTATAGTGGTTATGGGAGAAAATTAGACCACTGCAAGTTGTTGATTTAGAAATCATTTTTAATGTTTTCGATAACGATGGCTACCACAATTGGTAAATATCCATGAAAACAAGCTCTTGTTTGTTTAACAGAGTTACGTCAGAAACAATCCAGATCACTGGACCGATGCAGAAGGAGGCTGTGTGTAAGGATTGTCTCCACTTGGAACAGTGGCACCACCTAGTGGTCAGTTACAGTGAAGAGCATGACAAGGAGCTGAGCGGTGATGATACAATTCCAAAGCTTAAAATGCTGAAGGGCAAGGTAGGACTAGCCAAGGAATAGGTCACCATCTGATAACACACAACTTCTAAATAAAGAATGTTGGTGACTTGAGGCTTTGTGAGATATTGCCTGTTGAGGCTTTGTGAGATATTGCCTGTTGAGGTTTTGTGAGATATTGCCTGTTGAGACTTTGTGAGATATTGCCTGTTGAGGTTTTGTGAGATATTGCCTGCTTTGAAATTTACTGCACTAACTAGTTAAACGGAAGTTTGTTATAGTTAAAAATATCTTTTTAATTCTGCTACACTTTTCCTGGAAACAAACAAATTTCTATCTTTTAAATTCCACAGAATCAGCACCATTTAATATAATTTATTGATGCTGGTACTATAATCACTGAAACAACACAGTAATAAATTGACACATTTAACAACAGGACTACTTACAATATTGATAACATAACTGGATGTTTCAAACTAACTGAGGAGTTAATTGACATTTTGCACTCTGACCTTTATGATAATGTGTACCAGGTGACCCTGACCTTGGATGGCTGTAGGACTCACACATTGTGGCTCGAGCACCAGATGGCACCATCACCTAAGAAGCATGCCCACAGTCTGTCTGTTTGTCTTGGGCACGTGTTAGAGGAGCTATCAGACAGAGGGCCTCTGGCATCTTGGTCCTTAGCATCCTTCATGCTCTTCCAAGGTAACAGTTGATCACAAACTGGAGAATATTTATTCTGATTATTATCATACTTTGGTAGCCAAGTGGTTAAGGCGTCTGACATTCGGCTACCATTAGCCCTCCACCACTTGGTCCCGGGTTCAAGACCTACGTGGGGCAGTCGCCAGGTACTGGCCGTAGGTTGGTGATTTTTCTCGGGGAACTCCGGCTTTCCTCCAACACCAAAACCTGGCACGTCCTTATATTAACTGACCATAGCTGTTAATTAATAAGACATAATCACAAACAAACCAAATCATACAACACAATATTGATTAATTCTGTATTGATCTTGACACAGGTTGTTGTATTTAATCAACAAATTGATGCTGATGTAACATTGACCTCAAAAATTTCTGTGATAATTCAATGAACAATGAGTGTTTTTACTGCTTGCAGGTTGTTGTGTTGGAGAGGAAGAGTGCCTACACCTGTACACACTGGGGCCGAGCTGTCACACCCTGAGTAAGTGTGACAGTACTGGCATTGGGCGCTCCTATCCTCCACGTCTGTCCAAGGTTACTGTGGCCAGTAAAGGGGTATCCATGGATACCCTAGTGGGCCTCAAAGATGATGACCTCGACAGTCTCAGAGTAAGTCCTTTTGCATTTATGTTTTTACTTGATTATATGGATTACAGTAATCTTGAAATTAATAAAAATGAGGGAGGACAAATGCATGAAGTATTTGTGAAAAGATACAGTAGTTACAGGAAATATTCACAATAGAGAGTCGGCTTAACAGGTGAATTGAATAATTGTTATGTTGATTAATGCCCAGATTTGTAAGAAATGTCATATTTTTTAACATAAAATACTATCATTCTTCTTGTAGTCAAGCTTGGTGCTTTCATACAATGCATGGAACTCTGACAATGTGAGTTACTACTCAACATTTGGTCCCACAAATGAAGATTCTGCAGCCATTGTAACCAATCTCGGACTGACCGGTGTCCCCTCAAGCCTGTTGTCACAGCAACCAATCAACATCCCAACTGACTTCCAAGGTGAGATAACTCCCCAGACACATTATATCCTGGAGAAGGCACTTGAGGAGGTTGGGGGAGCATCTGCCATCTTGTTTCTGGTTGCCAAGGTATATGAGGATAAAGATCAGAAGTTCACTGACAGGGAGGTACGTCAGTCGAAGGCTCTACAGCTGCTGTTTGCCTTTGTCAACCATTCATCATACATAGGGCGGGACTACATGGCCTCCTCGGGTCACCAGCTCCTCACCAAAGTCCTGACCAGCTCTCACAGCTGTGTGGGCTACCACACCCTCAAGGTAACTACAAACCAGCACACCTCCTCATTTTCTGATGGTAGTCTGTTGTCATCAAATAACCAGATGTTTGATAATATTGCGAAATATTCCAGAAATGAAGAGTGTGTTAGAATTACATATGTAGTTATATTAGAAAAGTCTTCACTCAGAGAATATGATCTCTTTATGGAAAATCCTATCCAAGTCCAGGGCCTGTATTCATGAAACTGTTCTTATGTTTAAACTCAGATTCTGCTCTCAAGCCAAATTCTTTCCAGCAATAAAATTCAGTGATAAATGAATAAAAAAAACCCATTTTGTCCAGGATCTGGAGGAATCGTCGAGAGACTACAAGCCAAATTCCGTTCAAAACATTTACACTTTATTACTGTGTCACAAGATTTAAGCAAGTTGGTTTGATCACAAAATCCATGCTTGAACATGAGAACGGTTTCATAAATTGGGGCCCAGGAGTCAATGACACAGCAAAATTTCTGCCATATATTCTTAGTGAAATCATGTATGATATTAATTTTGCTGAAAGCATTTTATGAATTTTTACAAAGCAACATTTTAAAACAGGTGTTGATGGATGCTAGTGTCAGTGAGTCACTGTTCCGTTCAGACATGGGTGATGTCCCCATGGTATTGCGTCGTAAATCTGAGGCAGTAGTGACCAACATATCTGTGATTGAGGAACTGCTTCTAAACTGGCGGATCTGGGAAGGGTCTGAATCTGATGTCTTCCTCCTCATGTTCCGCGCTCTCGCCTCGCTGATCAGGGAAGATCATCCTCTACAGGCTTTTAACATCAAACAGTTTCAGTCCATCAACATTCTCAACAAGGTGTTCCTCATGTACAGGGTAGGTGTTTTAACTCTGTACAGTTATAGAATAGACTGTTAACTGAAATAGTGACAAATCTTACTGTTTCAGTATACCAGTCTAATCTTTAACTGAGGCAGTTTTTTATGTCACTTTCGTTTTCAATTTTACTTTAGGACCAAGCAGGCAATGTAATTACAAGACCATTAATAGAACCTGCAGTGTACATTCATTGTTAACTTTGTTACTACCCTTGAACTATAGTGTTTATGGAAATATTTAAAATACATTTAAAGGGTATTGTTTAGGCAGATTCATATATAGGATAATTGGATTACACCCCATTTCTTTCCACTTTATATAATTCAGTACATTCTTGTGCTACAAAACTTGCCATCTCTCTGCTTTGGCAAATTTTACCTCAAACCTCAAACTTTACACCCCAATAATTGGATCTGCTCCTGCTTGTTTGGTTATGTAAGTGTTGTTGGGAAGGAAACACCACAGTGAAAAAGAGATACAGGGGTAAGATGGATTTGTTCCTGAGTGCTGGCTATTGTTGTTAAAATATGGTACATAATATTGACTTTCAGGAGAGGATCCAGGATGCACGTCCGTCTTTCTCCACGGACATTGGTCAGTCTGTGGTCAGTATCTGCCAGAGCATGATGGGATCACCTCCCGATGTCCATCTGATCGTGTCCATGTGTGATTTCTTGTTGAATGTCCATCCAGCTGCCAGCACATACATCAACCATGCTAGGGTGGACTTCTACTTCAGCCTGTGGTGGGGTAAGTCAAGGTGTCAAGGGTGGGGACACAAAACTAATGGAGTTTTCATAATATTTTCTTTCCAGCTCAAGGTTTGTTTTTGACTTTTGATAGTTCTATTTGGAAGAAAAATTTATAAGTTATTAAGAGCAATAATTTTGAATTATGTTTCCTCCTATTAAAATCATACCTAATTGTCAAAGTTTTGATATTTTACATTAAGCAAACTAGTGACATATATGTTTTCTTCATTCAAATTAAGGCAAAGGGTAGAAACCTTCAGAGAATGATAAGAATTACATTGTTAACCATAGCATAGCTTTGATATTCATGTACAGTATAATCCTTGATGTGTTACTCTCATAGTGTTAAAATGGGGTCATAGGACCACGACGAGTCATACCTAGGGTCAAAGTTCAGCATTCAATGTATTTGAAACTGGCTAACAGTCAGAAATCTTTGTCTGATCTTTAACAGTCAGAGCTATGGTATTTGTGAAATCAAAATACATCAATATTACAGTGCTATATTTTGATGATAAAATATTCCTTTATAAAGTTTAATTTGTCAGTAAAATTTATATTTATAAAAAAACATCTCTGAATATATCGTCAATTATTTCAGATTTGCCTGAGACCACAGCAACGAAAAAGAAAGAACATTTGTCCCAGATCAGACGCCCAAGTCAGCAGGACACTTTGTCAAGTACTGCAGAATCCAAGTCCAGCTCTATCACAGGTTTGTCACAGGAATCTCACACTCTAAGTCCAGCTCTATCACAGGTTTGTCACAGGAATCTCACACTCTAAGTCCAGCTCTATCACAGGTTTGTCACAGGAATCTCACACTCTAAGTCCAGCTCTATCACAGGTTTGTCACAGGAA